>JASAMY010003177.1:0-250945 GCA_030248085.1 Paralinhomoeus sp. GSCO2_6
TAGCGATGTCAGTAAAAACAAAAAGTTAAAAATTAAAAAAAGGTGAAAACACTTTTTTAAGTGTGTTAAAAAAAAAAAAAAAAAAAAAAATGAAGTCAGCAGCCCGATTTTTTTAATTAAAAATTAAATAAAAAAGTCAATTGACTTTTTGTAAAATTAAAAATTAAAAAAAAAAGTCAGTCCCAAACATTTTTTAACAGTTTTTTAACTACACACACTTAAAAAGTAATTTTTAAGCCAGGATATTGGGTTTTCGTTGTTGTTTCTAGGGGATTTATCCGTAGTTTTTGTAGTTTTCCTTAGATTTGTGTAAATGCACCTACAATTTCTGAGCAATAACTTGCAATAACTTGCAAATAACTTTCATTACACATGTCTGCCAAAAGCCCATCACAATACACTACGTGAAATTAAATGCTCTCTTACCTCTGACAGACAGCCTAACAATTTCATGTCTTTGGCTCTTTTCTTTAAACTGTTGTTCCAACAGCACCAACCTACACAGTAAGTAGCCACAAAGATAGAACCAATAACCCTGATTGCTCACTATGCCTATATGGACAACAATTTTTAATTCGAAATATTTCGATTACTAGATCTGATCCAAATCTCAAACTGGCCCAATGGCCAATGCAACTTAGGTACATTGTACACACTGACATCAACAAAATGGTTTAGTGTAATGCTGCTAGAGCTGAATTTAACTTCAAATTACACACAGTTAAAAAACTAATTAAATAATTTAAATAAATCAAATAAGTCTGAGCACTTTTTTAATAATTAAAAATTAAATAAAAAAGTATTTTGACTTATTTAAAAATTAAAAATTAAATTAAAAAACATTTTCGACTTTTTGAATTATTAAAAAATTAAAAAAATAAGTCTGCAGACTTTTTACTGACATCGCTAATCCAGGGGGATCTCTGGATGCAATGGGCGAGTTGAACCCTCATCATCGAGCCAGCACTAGTCATTTCACTATGTCTGTCAGCGGTGGTGTTGTTTTTCCACTGCCGATTACCGATCTTGTCCTTCTCCTGGTGCAACCTTGCCCAAGCATCACTTTAGACGCCATTTAAGGCATGTTTTGCTGCAAACAAAGCTTTTGCCGACTTACTCAACTCTCCAGTGGCAGCCATTGCTGATCGGCACTCGGCAGTGGGCATTCAGAACATTCTCTTTTTAAAAAGGGAATGGGGGGGGCTGGAAGTCTTGAAACCTTGAATTTCAAATTGCCAAATTGTCAAAATTTCAGCGGTTTGGTCACATTTTCATATTTAATGGTTGATTTCCCATTAATAGTTGAAGCGTCTGCTACTAATGGGCGCAACTATGTATATGTTAGCGTCCACGCCCAAGTTCCTCCACGCCCACCCGAGTACTCGGTCGTGGACGATTAGAAACAGTCGCACACAACAATGTCCTACAATACACCAAATCACGCGATCTTTAAATTACCATTAATTAAATTAGGGAAACTGCGCCGTTTCTAACTTTGACCCAGGCGCTGACGTCGTTACCTTCCTTATTGACACAAACACATCAACCAAATGGGACTGATCCAACATGCTGAAAATAAGATAATTTAATTTGATTTTCAAATACATTAAAATTGAAAATGTGCAATACCGTACAGTTAACGATCATTAATCATTAATCATTATCATTAAATTAGGGACACCCCGCTCCGCGCTCGTGCGCTCCTGCGCTCTTGCGCTCTGAACAACCACACCAAAATATTTCTTCACTAAATTAGGCTTTTTCGAGGCTTAGGCCAGATATGCGAGGCTCAGGCCAGATTTTCGAGGCTTAGGCCACACATGCGAGGCTTAGGCCAGATATGCTGAGGCTTAGACCAGATATGCTATGGCTTAGGCCAGATTTTCGAGGCTTAGGCCAGTTTTTCGAGGCTTAGGCCACATTTGCTGAGGCTTAGGTGCCCAAGGGCCATCCAGGCCCCAGCTTGGGACGTGAAAAATGAGAAACCATATGGCGAACAGTGTTACTCCAAATCAAAGTATTTAGGCTTTTTTAGGCTTGCAGATGGCTTGTTGCATGGTTCATTCTCTATTGCCATATCATTTCGCATTTCATATTCCAGTTTCTGGTTTGAAGCTGCAATAGCTCAGTGGATAGAGCACCAAATTGCAAAACCGAAGGTCCTGGTTCGATCCTCGCTGGCAGTGAAGTGCGTGAGCGCGGAGCGCACGAGCGCGGAGCGCGGAGCGCGTGTTTTGTCCTACGCCAACTTTCAATGCCGTACTGAGAACGCTAGCAACTTTCGCTGTTATTGACGCTCACAAAACCGGCAAGCGCAATACCGTAAATCCTCGAATAGAAGCCCCCTACAATAGTCCCCCCCCCCTTCGAGGGCAAGTCAATTTTAAATTCGCGCCAAAATCGAATTTTGAATGCCCACATTTGCATTAAAAGTGCCTGGTGTGTAATCATGTGTGCAATACAAGTATTTCAATTAAACTTTTAAATTCCGGCGACCTGTGTGCATTTTGAGGCATTTTAATGTTAAATTTTGCTGCAAAATTGCGCAAAATCTGACGAAATTAATTGTGTCCCCCTCTTGCGAGACATTGAAACAATAGTGCCCCGGGGGCACTATTGGAGGATTTACAGTATGTCTAAACAGAAATTTCGGCAAGCTCTGACAATCTGTGGCGTAATTCAGTTGTTTTTGTCTACGGGTTGCACAAGCGGTCGCGGGGACATGAATAAAGTTCGGTCGTGTTTACGCGCTTTGTTTGCTGGGAGAACAGAGATTTTCAATAGTCGCTGCGAGTGTCGGTTGCACCAGGAGAAGGACAAGATCGGTAATCGGCAGTGGAAAAACAACACCACAGCTACAGACATATGAAATGACTAGTGCTGGCTCGATGATGAGGGTCTGCCCATTGCATCCAGAGATCCCCCTGGATTAGCGATGTCAGTAAAAAGTCTGCAGACTTATTTTTTTAATTTTTAATAATTCAAAAAGTCGAAAATGTTTTTTAATTTAATTTTTAATTTTTAAATAAGTCAAAATACTTTTTTATTTAATTTTTAATTATTAAAAAAGTGCTCAGACTTATTTGATTTATTTAAATTATTTAATTAGTTTTTTAACTGTGTGTAATTTGAAGTTAAATTCAGCTCTAGCAGCATTACACTAAACCATTTTGTTGATGTCAGTGTGTACAATGTACCTAAGTTGCATTGGCCATTGGGCCAGTTTGAGATTTGGATCAGATCTAGTAATCGAAATATTTCGAATTAAAAATTGTTGTCCATATAGGCATAGTGAGCAATCAGGGTTATTGGTTCTATCTTTGTGGCTACTTACTGTGTAGGTTGGTGCTGTTGGAACAACAGTTTAAAGAAAAGAGCCAAAGACATGAAATTGTTAGGCTGTCTGTCACAGGTAAGAGAGCATTCAATTTCACGTAGTGTATTGTGATGGGCTTTTGGCAGACATGTGTAATGAAAGTTATTTGCAAGTTATTGCAAGTTATTGCTCAGAAATTGTAGGTGCATTTACACAAATCTAAGGAAAACTACAAAAACTACGGATAAATCCCCTAGAAACAACAACGAAAACCCAATATCCTGGCTTAAAAATTACTTTTTTAAGTGTGTGTAGTTAAAAAACTGTTAAAAAGTTTGACTGACTTTTTTTTTTAATTTTTAATTTTACAAAAAGTCAATTGACTTTTTTATTTAATTTTTAATTAAAAAAATCGGGCTGCTGACTTCATTTTTTAACACTTTTTGTTTTTTAACACACTTAAAAAAGTGTTTTCACCTTTTTTAATTTTTAACTTTTTGTTTTTACTGACATCGCTACCCTGGATACTGTATGCCAGTAATGATGCTGTTTTAGAATTGGTTGTTAAAAACATGGTACTAATGGTATGTAGAAATGCTAGAAGGGGCAGAGGCACCATTTTGGTTTGAAATTGGGCAGACAGAGTCGATCTGAGGCCACTTACCGAGTTGAATGAATTCAATGGCTAAATGCAGTCACGAAATCATCATCAGACGTGCAATGCTTATCCACATTTTTTACGCTGTGTCTGTCGTTGCTCTCTTTTGGTGCAGCTGCCTGTGGTGCTGGCTGCATAGCGTTAGGGAAGCAGGCACTCTCCGAGCCGAGTACAATTCGAATAGAATCGTACCCGAATCCATTTTTTATCCATATTCAACGCGTCGGCAACCTTATGTGTTTAATCAATGTACCTGGCTGTACCTGGCTGGGGCACAGCGGTCCAGAATTAGGCGCAGAATTAGTTTGCAACGCGCGAAGTGCTGGGACGTAGCGGCGGCGCTCGCGCTTTTGTTCTACGCGGTCGCTGGAGAAGTCTTTCGTCGGCGCGCCCGGTTATCTGGGGGTGGCTTGGCGTCGGCGGCGCGTTGTAACGCCGCCAGAATGTCACTGTTAGGTCGGTGTCGTCGACTGCAGTAGCGGTCGGCTCTCTAGCGGAGCGAAGCGAAGCGCGTGAAGCGTTGAGAGGGAGGGTGGCAGTGTTAACGATGACGGGTTGTTTGCCCAGAGCTGCTCAGCTAGTCTTCACGGCTCTTCCAGCCCTCCTCTTCGTGGGCGAGTTGGCGCTGTTCTTCAAGTCGCACTGCGTGATCCTCCGACTCAGCATGTGTCACACGCTGCTCATCACGCTGCTCAACGGAGGCCTCCTGGCCATTTCGCACTTCTCGGTTCGTTCGACGGGCCGCTAGCGTCTGGAAACACAACATACATGTACTCCCGTTCAAATGAAGGTCCTGAACAGTGATCCTACCCAGTAGTTTAGCTGAGAAAGCGATCGCTGAGCCTGTGGATGACCGTCTGCTACGTGGCCGGCCTGGGGCTGTGCTTCACGGACGCCGTCCACGCGATTCGAATGCTCCTTCACCGACACGACCTTGGAATTCATCACACTGACATTCTCGTCGGCTTCGCCGCCCTCGACGTCGTCCTCAAGCTGGCCAACTACGCCTTCCAATTCGGTTGGTCATCTCCGTGGTCAGTGGGAGCTCGCGTACTTTGGCCCTCCCTCCCTCCCTCCCGCAGGCAGGCGCTACGAGATGGCGTGGCCCGTGTCGCTCTGCTTCCACCTGCTCAGCAGCGCCGCGCTCGCCGCCGTGGCCGTGGGAGCGCTGCTGACGAGCGGCGGCAGCGAGTACGACCTCTCCCAGGAGCACGACCACCACGTGCCGCCGCTGCTCATGCTCTACCTCGACCCCTTCCTCACCCTACTCGCGTCCGTCGTCCTCTTCTGCCTCCTCCTCACGCCTCGTACGCACAGCACTGCCTGAGCAGGGCACAACACAACAATCCGCACTGCAACTCCATGTACACTGTAACCATAACTGCTATTTGAAATGCACTGTATGCAAAATTAAAACAGGCTTTTTTTTTTACAGTAGCTGAAATCTTAAACTATGATATTTGCATATTGCGTGGTTTAAAAATATGAATTTAGTATAGGTAGATACTAACATGGCAATATTTTGAACTGAACATACGGTAACTAAATGTGTATTGTATTGCAGTGAAAAGAACTGTCCCAATTTTGCTTCTGGCCGCTCCGTCTAGCGTCAACGTCCAAAAACTAAAGGAAGGTCTGGAGATTGCTGTGAGTCGTACGGTAGACTGATTGAGGCTCTCAAACGTTGTCGAAAGCGAGCGGTTCGACAGCTGCCGCACGCCTGCTCGCGCAACTTCCACGTGTGGCAAGAGTCGAAGGGCGACATGAATGTCACGGTCCATCTTCGGCGACTGACGGCGGTTTTACCGAGCGCCTCTGACAGCGGCGGTGGGGAGGCTGCGCTCTGCGTGCACGACTTTGCGAGCAGCGCAGCGAAGGCAGCCAACTACCTGAAGGGCCACGGCGCCACGCAAGTCTACGTCCAGCCCGACCTCCACGTCGACGAGTCCTGCTGCGCCGAGGAATGAAGCGCCGTCCGCGGCCCTTGCCGATGATTACCCACGACTTCTGATTTTCTGTGTATTTCCTCTGCCTGTAGAGAGTTAGGGGCTAAGCTACGGTTTCTACAGTGTACAGTACACTTTGATAGTCGATTGCTGAAAATCAGCGACTTTTTCTCGTGCTTCTGCTTGCCCACAAAGCGCAATGGGCTCACATGGAGCACGTCCCCTGTTCTGTTTGTCTGTCGCTGTCGATTATAGAATCAACGGCGGGACGTGTCTTCCCCTGCAAAGCTCTAGTTGAACCGCTGCTGCTGCGCGTACCGTTATCAGTTGACGCCGCTGTTCGCGCCCTATACAAGAAACAGGCGGTACGAACGCGACCGTTGCCGGCTGCGGCTACGGCCGTCGCGTTGTCAGTCTGTGAGAGCGTCGGGGCTAAGCGACGCCGAGTGAAGCGAGGCGACGCTGGCTCGACTCACCTGAATGCAGCGTGTTTGACAGCCTCTGTATGACAACCATGAATTCAGCGACGGCCGCTCTAGCTGAACCAATGTCTGAAGACGGTGATGGACGTGAGCTGCTTATTTCCACTCCTGCATGCGTTGTGTTTCCTTCCATGGGAGCGCGATGCAGAGGCCAATAAGAAAATTCCTCCAGTACGGGAAGTTGTATAATAGACATATGGAGAGCAGCGTTTAGATCGGCTGTTGGGCGCTGCCGCGGTGGGCGTGATCAGCGTGTCGGGCCTGCTGGGCCTGACAATTATGAAGGTGCTGAGCAAGCGCGTGCACGACTACATCATCACGGCGTTTGTCGGCCTCGGCGTCGGTGCCATGGTCGGCATCGCCGTTTTCCATCTCATCCCTGAGGCTAGGAAACGAGTTGACCGCCGTCGACAGACTCAATTGTCGACTGCCTCAACATTTCAGACGTTCCACGTCGAGCTCGTAACCGAGTCGGACTCGCGCTATTTGTGGGGAGCGCTGAGAATTGTCCTCGGCATGTTCCTCTTCTTTTTTCTTGACAAGTTTCTGGGATTTTATCTGCGCTTTAGAGATGTGAGTTTTCCGAAATGTCCATTGTGCAATGTACAGTGTTATCGCGGCGCCTTTGTTAAGAGGCGACATGAGATACAAAAGAAATCTCGAGAAGTGGCACTCATTGAACATCCTCCACATCATAATAATAGTGATGGTCTTCCTTTTCCAAAGGTGAAGACCACGAGTGCCCTATTAGAATATACTGCTTTCTGAATGCATCTAAAGATCAAGGGTGCAATCTACGAATAATCTAAATCAATCAAGAGGGCACAGACAGTCACAGAACGAGCATTGGCAGATTCTTTTGACAGGACGAGAAAGCCGAGGTGGCGAGGGCGCTGAACGGCGACGCGGATTGCCTCGACGAACGGGGAGAAGAAGGGGGCGACGGTAGGGCGCAGGGCGGACACGGTCACTCGCACGGCGTCGTCCACTACGAGAAGGGCGACTCGGTGCTGAAGACGGTCGCCTGGATGGTGCTCTTCGGCGACGGCGTCCACAACTTCATCGACGGACTCAGTCTGGGCGCCGCCTTTCAAAAGAACCTCGCCGAGGGCGTCAGCATGGCCATTGCCATCTTCTGCGAAGAGTTCCCACACAAACTCGGCTAGTCGAAGCTTGCGCGGTTCTGAGAGTATATCGTGCGCTTTAACGCACACCACTTGCTTGTACTGTCAATTTTCGCCTTCATTTTGTTGTAAGCTTTCAGGCGAGACTGCGATCCTGCTCAACGCTGGAATGACGAAACTGCAAGTGCTTCTATACGTCGTTCTGACAGCATTCATTCGATACGCCGGTTTCTTCACTGGCGCGATTTTCGGCAGCTTGTTCGGAGAGGCGATTTATGCGATCGCTTGCGGCATGTTTCTCTACATGCCGCTTGCGAGCATCGTAAGTTCATTGTCAGTAGTTACCTTGTCGCTCGCTCACTGCGTCTCAACTCGAGACGTTCAGGTGCCTCAAATGAACGAGGAGTTAGAGGCCAAGATGGGCAAGAATCTTAAAATCGCTGTCGTTCACCTGCTGCTACAGTGCCTCGGTGTGATTACAGGGCTCGTGTTTATGTATGTGATGGCTGTCATTCCGCAGTTCGCCCACTAGTCCTGACGTGATCCACTGTTGCGAAGCGCTTGTCGCGCACTGAACGGCCTGTCGTAAGCATAAGCGTTTTATACGGGTGCCCGTTTGCGTTGCCAAACGTGCACGCTATACTGACGTAGGGGAAACGGTTGGCTTCGCGGTCAAAGTCCTGTCGGTCGCATCGCGCCTGCTGTCCGGTCGCCGCGCCGCCACTCAGCTGCGGTGAATGTCGCTGGTGAAGTGGCGCTCGCAACGACGGACGAAGTGGTTGACAGATAAGCAGATAGGCTTGGCTAGGCCTTCCAGTTCATCACAACTACGCTCTCGCGTCGTGCGCACACAAACGGCCAACGAGCGCGCCCGTCTGCACTCTCCTTGCTCCTCAGCCCCCGACCAACCGCCATGGGTGTTTATTGGGTGTGTTTCTAGAGAATACTTTGAAATTGGCACCCTGATTGAGTTCTCAAAGACGAAGTCGATACTCTTCCCTTTCAGGATCTAGACGACGACGTTGAGATCTTAAAGGCCAAGGCCGACAGAGTGCCCATAGTTCGGCACACATCATTCGGCGCCATTCCAACTAGTGGGCTATCCAATGATGATTGATTGGGCCGCCTTGAGGCGATCTCTAGGTCGTTCGACCGCTTCAGACGGCTTGTACAGCATCAAGGAGGAGGAGGAGTGCGGGAGCAGGTCGGGGGGACAGGATGAGGAGGTGGACGTGCTGCGCCAGAAGCTGCCGCGGCTCTTCGGCAGCGTCGACGACTCGAGCTCCGAGTGCGAAGAGGACGACGCAGAGCGGCGCGGCCGCGTCTCCTTCGGCCTCGCCGAGTCCGACGACCACCACCAGCAGCAGCCCGTACGTCCGCTCAGCTCCCTCTCCTCTCCTCTGTCGACGCCGACTCCGCACTCTCGTCAGGCGGACGGCGACGACATCGACGACGAAGACCACTTTGAGGAGGCGCCGCTGCTGACGGCCGTCCTGGTGTACGTGAGCTACACGGTCGCCCTACTGGCCGGCTACGTACGCGAGCTCTTCCGCAAGTACGGCTGGGAGTCGGGCAGTCTGATCTCGGAAAGCCCCCGCATGAAGGTGAAGCGCGCCTCTCCGCGCTCGCTAGACGGCGAAACGGGCGCCTCTTGTTGAGAACTTTCCCCGTCTCTACTACGGCTTCGACCCGCTCTACGTGCGCTCGGTCTTTCGGCATTGCTGCGACACGATCGCGAGGCCCATCTGTTCCGTGCCCGGCCCCGTCTTCTGGACCAACGAGCGCTACTCTGACGACAACCAGTGGACCTTCAAGTAGAGCCGAGTCGCCCCCCAGCGCCCCGCTCGGCGCGGAGACACACGCGCCTGCTCCAGGTTCAAGGGGACGGCCAAGAAGGTGGTGAACCTCGGCTCGTACAACTACTTGGGTTTCGCCGAGAACGACGGGCCCTGCGTGGACGCGGTCGCCCGCGCCATCGACCGCTACGGCGTCGGCGTCTGCAGCACGCGGCCCGAGTTCGGTTCGGGTTCTCTCGTCCCCATTGCTTGTTGCCTATTCACGACTCACGAGTCACGAAAGACAGCATTGCTTGTAGGACTGCAGCCTTTGCACGGGGAAATGGAGAGGCTGATCGCAGAGTTTCTGGGCGTCGAGGCGGCGCTGGTGATGCCGATGGGCTTTGCGACGAACAGCACGCTCATTCCTTCACTCGTCGGCAAGGCGAGTTGGCGACAGCCGCTTCTCTTTGACCCTGCGCTGTCAGTGGACTCGGCGTCGTTCAGGCGGACTGCATCATTAGCGACGAGTTCAACCATTCCAGTCTCTGCTTAGGCTGTCGGCTGTCAGGTGCCGCGATCAAGGTCTTCAAACACAACGGTGCGCTGCGATTTTGCGCTACGAGGCAGTAAATGCGGTACGATTTTCTTTCAGATCCTAAAGACTTGGAGAAAAAGATCCGCGATGCCATTGTTTACGGACATCCCATAACGAGACGTCCGTTTAAGAAGATTCTAATTGTGGTGGAAGGAATTTACAGCATGGAGGGTTCGATTTCACGTATGAAGGACATTATCGCGCTGAAGAAGAAGTACGGCTGCTATTTGTTCTTGGACGAGGCCCATAGCATCGGTGCGTGCGTGCGCGTGCGTGCGTGCGTGCGTGCGTGCGTGTGTGGGAGCGTGCGCGCGAAAGCAGTGGAAGGGAGTCGTTGCAGGGGCGATTGGCGGGACGGGCCGAGGAGTGGTGGAGTACTGGGGTTGCGACGTGGCCGACGTCGACGTGATGATGGGCACCCTGACGAAGAGCTTCGCCGCGTCAGGGGGCTACCTGGGCGGCTCAAAGGTGCGTCGTTGTCTGTGCCGAGTCGTGGAGACTGCCGGGAATGGTGTTGACGGTCGACAGAAGCTGGTGGAGCACGTCCGAAGCAGCGCCTTTGGCTGCGTCTACGGCTCGACGATGTCGGCGGCCGTGTGCCAGCAGATCGTCAGCTCGCTGCGCGTCGTCATGGGCAAGGAGCACGGCGACGAGGGCCGGCGCCGCATCGCGCAGCTCCGCCGCAACACGCGCTACTTCCGCCGCCGCCTCCGCCGCATGGGTCTCATCGTCTACGGCAGCGACGACTCCCCCGTCGTGCCCGCCGTCACCTTTCTCGTCACCAAAGCCGTGTGCGTGCCTCCTCGCCTTCGCGTTCGGCCAGTCCCTACGGTGTGGGCCCGACAGCAACGGTCGGCCGCTGCAGACACGTCTCCCGCGAGTGCCTGCGCAAGGGCGTCGGCACCGTCGCCGTCGGCTATCCCGCCACGCCGCTGACCACGTCGCGCATTCGCTTCTGCATCAGCGCCTCCCACACCAAAGAGATTCTAGACGATGTACGGCGTCTCGCCCTGCGCCGCCCCCAACTCAGCTGCGAAAGTTGCGCTCAGATCGGATCATTTTCAGGCGTTGGAAGTCATCGAGCAGGTAGCCATTGCGACGGGCATCCAATACTCCAACAAGAAATTGTCTGCCGAGCCAATCCAGTACTAATTTGCACTCCGCCTTTCACAATTGTTGCTAGTCTCGCAAGATGCGCGCTCGTGGTGCGCGCTGCGTGCTTGTCACTCCATCCAGGCGGGATGCACTCGCTGTCCACTGCCTTCATTGTTCTACTGCGCTCCTTAGGGCTATTATTCGCGCCTCATATGATACGGTAGTAGTGCTGCCTTTACTGTCTTCCATGTTTCTTGTGTGTACGCTTAGGGGTGTTGTGTTGACTCTCGCATGTTGCGATACGGTTATGTGCGGCACTTGGGGTACAGAGAATGGACCGGACGGAACGACAAGACACGCGATAGTGGAGCGGAGAGATAGAATCCGTTTGCGTATGAACAAGAGAATCGGCGACACTCTCTAAGTCAAATCTGGCAAGTCGACTTCCGTAAAGAGCATTGTCACGCGTGGAGCAGCAAATGCGACAATGTGTGTGGTTTGAACGGTGCAACGTGGATATCTGTCGGCGGTTGTCGGTATCACACGGGTGATTCTCTGTCGGCGATTCGTCCGCGGTCGTCGTCGTCGCGGAAGGCGACGTCGCGGAGCGGCGGCGACGACGCCCTCTTCTCGACGACGGGCAGCGGCGGCGGCAGGTCGGCGTAGACGATCTCGAAGCCGCGGTCCTCGCCGCCGTTGCCCGAGTCGTCGGTCGGGGCGCGCCGGCGGCCGCCGTAGACGGAGGAGTCGATGCTTTCCGTGCTCGAGACGGCGGTCGCGCGCGTCGACAACGGATGGCCGCTGTCGAAGCTCGCCTGCACTCCCCCGCTCGACTTCTTCAAGCCCACGCTCGCCGTGAAGTAGGCCGAGTCGGTCATGCCTGTCGACGCGCTGCTCGGTCGATGGATCACTGCAACGTGCCGCCAATTTTCGAACTATTCGATTCCGATGACGCAAGAAGAGTTGGACCGCTCGAGCAGTCCGATAGGAGAGGCCGCATCTCGTTCGTGAGGCCCGCCGCTCCGTCTGGCAGCGATGATCGATTGCGTTTCACGTCAACGATTTCGTCTTTATCGACGGCCGGATCCATGGAGTGGCTCAGAGCATCGATATTTTCGTCGTCGGCAATTTCTACGGCGCATATCGACTGAACGTCGAGATAGTCCTGCAAACCGAGTTACGTCTGCACATCTGTAGAGAAGTGGTCACGCGCCGCAAAACAACCGTACGTTGGGACAACTCTCCTCCAGGAGAACGTCGAGGCTGCAGGCGATGTCGGCAAAGTCTGGCCGAGCCTCTGGGTCGTCCTGCCAGCACAGCATCATCACCTCGTATATCGCCTCTGCAATCAAGCGCGGCTCCCGTTGGCTTCCACAAAGCGACCACGCTACCCAGACAGACCCGGGCACTCGGCAGGTTTCTCCATTCGGTGGCCAGACTTGAGCAGTCTGTACAAGTCCTCCATTCGAATGCCGGGATAGGGGGTGCCGCCCAGTGTGACGATTTCCCACAAGAGGATTCCGTAGGACCAGCTGGAAGGCGAGAGTCACGCCGTTCTACCACAATCAAAGCACAGCAGAAACGTCTGTTCGACTGACACGTCGCTCTTGGTCGTGTACGTGTTGTCGCCGTCCATCATCGCCTCGGGTGCCATCCACTTGACGGGCAGACGACCGCCTGTGATCTTGCGGTAGTAGTGCTCGCCCGTCACGTTGCGCGCCAGGCCGAAGTCGCTGATGGCGACCGTCAGGTCCTTGCGGACCAGCACGTTGCGCGCCGCCAGGTCGCGGTGTATGATCTCAAGACACGACGGCTTGTAGTGGGAGCAAAGTGATTGGGTGGTAGCAGCTGGCAGTACCTTCTGCGAGGCCATGTACTCCATGCCGCTGGCGACCTGCTTGGCGAACTGGACGAGGTCGCGCTGCGTGGAGATGAGCTGCACGCGTTGCTCCTCTAGGGCGCGCCTCTTCTCCTCCTCGGTGTTGGACACGAGGTACTGGTGCTGCGGCGACGACGATAGCGCCGAGCACGTGCCGGCCGTCTGCGAGCCGCACGTCAAGAGGGCGTCGCAGCTCGACTGCGCCAGCGAGTGCTGCCTGCGCGGCCCAAGGACGCAACTGTGGCATTGGCGGCGTTCGAGGCAGCTGCCTCACCTCGAAACGTCAACTCTGAGAGGTTTCGGCCGCTGCAGCCGGAGGAAGTCACGCAGATTGCCGTGCTCGCACAGCTCCGTGACAATCATCAGCGGCCCCTTCAGCACGCAGCCATACAGCTGGACGATGCTCTCGTTTTTGCCTGCGGATCGACAACGCGTCCGGCACGGGTGCGGGCGTGCGGAGACCCAAACGCAACAATCAAAAGTGCCTCACAGTGGCTGAGAGTGATCATCTCTTGCACCAGATCCCGTAGCTCCTGTTCTCGGGCGGTATTACGCAGCATCTTGACTGCGCTGAAGCGCCAAGTGGACGATGCCGGGTCCTTTGTCGAAAAGTCGCTTACCAGGGAGTGACGACATCTTGGCCCGCTTCGTCGAGCAGCTCCGCTTTGAAGACTATCCCGAAGGCTCCTTCTCCGACCGCGGTCACGTTGTGGAATGAGAGTCTAAAGCAACGCCTGCTGCTTGTGGGTGTGGGTCAGTTGCAAGCATGTTTTTGAATGCCTTTCTCGCTGGATGATCTGCACGTCGAATCGATCTTCCAAGTTTTGTATGCTGTCGACGTCCGCGTAGAACTGGTTGTACGGGAAGACGGTGTCACTGACCGACGCGTTCCTTCTGCTGAAGCCTGCAGAAAAGCTCAACATTAGCGCCGGGCTAGCTAGTGGCTGGCCAGGCGCCTTGCTGCGGCTCACCGGCGGCGAGCAGAGATTTGAGGCTCCTTTGTGGGTAGTTGTGCTCGAAGCTGTTGAGGATTTCGACGTCGCAGGCGAACGGGTGCAGCGCGCTCGAGTTGGCGGCGAGGCTGTCGCCGTCACCGGCCAGGTAGCGCTCCTTGATTGGATTGACTCGCAGGTGCAGCTTTGGCCGCTGACCAGTCATCTTGTACGTCGCGTAAGGATCGGAATAGTCGCCGAAGTGATAGGCTTTTGCAGGGGGACTGAGCACGCTGAAAGGCACGTCCTGTTGCGCGCGAGAAAGGTCTGTCGATCATCGACTCACCAGCAGAAGTAGGAGTAGCAGCCGGCCAAACAGAACAAGGAGCAGCATCCAACGACCAACAAGAAGATCAGCAGAGCTAGTCCGTAATTGGGCCTA
Source organism: Paralinhomoeus sp. GSCO2_6 (assembly GCA_030248085.1). NCBI lineage: Eukaryota > Metazoa > Nematoda > Chromadorea > Monhysterida > Linhomoeidae > Paralinhomoeus > Paralinhomoeus sp. GSCO2_6. The sequence goes on from JASAMY010003177.1 coordinate 14,248, forward strand.
ACTGGACGTCGTAGATGCGCCTCTTCCTGATCGACTACAACGCGTAGAGCGCTGTCTAGTCGTCAAGAAGTCGAGCATGTGTAAAAGTCGACGTACGCGATGGCACAACGGTTAAATAGGCGATGAGGTGCGAGTTGCCGATTTGGTTGATGGAGGCGCAGGCGTAGCCGCCGGCGTCGTCGGCGCTGACGTTGAGGATGGTGAGCGAGGGCGGGTCCTCCGACTTGTACACCACGGCCTTCACGACAGTGTTGGGCGTGCCCGGATTGATCCGGTAGTGCTAAACGCCCCCAAGTACAGCCCAGGTCCGTAGGCCACGCACGCTGAGCTTTTCCAGAGCTCACGCGGTCCTCCTCAGTGTCGTTGTGCGGTCTAATCTCCTGGACCAGTTCCACGTTCGTCTCGTTGCTCGCTGAATCGAATAGTCGGAACCAAGCGACGTACACTGAAGATGTCGACACGGTCACGGTGCAGTGGAACGTGTGGTTGGTGCCTGAACGACGGGCGCAGCGATCGACGCGTTGTTCCACGACAACGTTGCACCAGAGGAGAGCGGACCAATCGCTGCAGTTCCGTTTTCCATGCCGGAGAGCAGCGGAGGCGAGCGCATTCTCTCTTCGACTCGGAGATGCCAGCGCTTGAACGCTTGCTGCTGATTGGTGTACACTTCGCACTTGTAATAGCCTGCGTTTCTACTGATCGCTTCGTTGATTCTCAACGTGAACTGAAATCCAGTTGTAGTTGGTCATCTGCACAGGGCTAGTGGGCGTTCCCTCAACTCACGCCGTCTTGAACGTGATTGTAGTAGTGGTTGTCCGTGAGGCGGCGGTAGTTGGCGCCAGGCGTGTCGTCGGGCTTGTAGAGCCAGCTGATCTGCACCTCCCCTCGGCCGCTGTGCACCGAGCAGTCGAACGTGACGTCCTTGGCCGCGACCGCCACCTCCTCTTGAACGCCGTCGAACGGCTGCTGGAACACAATCGGTCCTGAAACGGGCCGCGCTCCCAGTAGACGACGTTGGCACTAATCGCCTAGCACCACTGACGTTCGTAGCCGATCGGGTGGACGGTTGCCGGTGGGCGTTCCGGTCTGCCGACCGCTGCCGACGTCGAGCTTCCGAGCGGCGTTGGATGTTGATTCTCCGGCTCGTCTTGCTGTATTGGCGTTCCCGAGGATGACTCCTGCAAAACGCATCTCGTGAGCCTCGCTGCTTCGACATTACAATGCATTTGAATCGACCATTTCTTTGCTCAGCTCCGCCGTTTCATTGTAGACGTAGAGCTGGCTTCCGCGGACGACGTTTCTCCAAGTGTCTTCGTCAAAGTATTTCCTCACCGCCCGTGGAACCTCTCCGTTGTTCTTCCTTAGGTAGTTTAGAAGTTTCTCTCTGTCTAAAAAACTACAGGACTTTCATATTTTTCAGCAGCAGGTGAGTAGAAAGCGAGTCTCGTGTCTCATGCATCACACCCACAGCAATCCGCACTGCACTGCAAACGAAAGTCCTGCCTTCTTCCTCCAGTGTTGTGTGATTCAACCAAATCTTGGCCAGTCGTTTGGCCTTGTCCATTTTCAATGCCTTGGTCCTGGTGAGGGTGTTCTTTAGAGTTTCGTACTTTTGTCGGCGGCTCCGCGCCAGTTCCAGGCAGACGGCAAACTCGGGACTGTAGGCGAACAGGCCCTCCTCAAGCCATGTGCACAGGCAGTGCGGGTCCACTGATGCCAGATCCAACTTTTGTTGGCTCGCCTTCGGGTTCGGGTCCTTCGGGTCAATTGGGGGCGGGGGAACGAAGTGGCTCTCCCAAAAGTAGAGGCAGAGATCTGGAACGGGCCATGCAAACGGCGAGTCACCGCAAAACCGTGCCTGTGAGTCAGGCCTCGCATGCGGCGTTAGTCAATGTCAGTGCCGTGGGAAGCGCAAGCGCACGCGTCCTCGGATATGCAGTCCTACCTAGGACGTGGAGATGGAAGTGCCTCCAAATGACTCCGTGGCTGTTGAACACCTTGCAGGACCACTTGCCGCGGTCTTGGGGTTCGATCTAGACTCGGCAGTTAGGTCGAGCTGTACGCGCCCGACGGGGGGGGGGGGGGGGCGTGGAGGGAGAGAGAGAGCGAACGTATTTGATGACGAGCCGCTGGCTGTTGGTGCCGACGCCGTCGCGCGGCTGGTAGTACTTGTCGTCGTGGTACCAGTTGACGAAGGAGCGCCTCTTGCTGACAGCGTCGCATGCGAACACGACCTTCTCGTTCAGCAGCTTCCCCCACCTGGTCTTCACGCGCGCGTTCTTGAAGCGCGGCTTGTCGGGAAGCTCTGTAACGCGCCGCGCTCACTCGTCCGCTTTGCCCAGCTCAAAGATGCCCTCATTCCACCTGTACATCGTGCATACGGTGTACCTGCTGAAAGCCTTGTACGTATATGCTGTGTACCTATGTACATATGTGGTTCCGGCTACTACTAGTCGTTCGAAACGATGGTGCATAAAATAAAGTTGAATACCAAGCACAGTGTTTTGAGCCGCTTCCGCTATGCTTGAACCGACCTTCATCTTTGTTGTAGCGCCAGCGGTTGATTGCTCCAGCTCGAGCGACTGCCACAACGAAGCAGACTGTGATGATTAGCAGCGTTCGACGACGAGCCATATGTTTAAAGTGACTCCGTTTCTTTGTTTCATTCCACGTCTGAACCAAGAATCCGTGGAGCGCAGACAGCCGCTGCTGCTGCTGTAGAACCTAGTCGCCGCGCCACGCGTTGTGAATTCCAGAATACAAACGCGGCCGACGGCGGCTGTGGCAAGCAGACGATTGATTAGAGCGGCCTTGAGGGCGTTTTTGCGCATCCGCACGCACGCAGCCGGGGAAGCAGGGGACGCGTCGTCGCGCGTCGACAAACTGCCGTGCCACTCCAGCCGAGAGAGCTTCCCGTCAAGCGCGCTGCTCGGTGGCGCCGCAGTGAGATTGTCATTGCAACAAACGCGAGGACAGGCCGCTCGCTGTCTGCTGCGAGTTGGGATCGGCCCAATCGTTTCGCATTCCATCACATGGTTGGTACCTACGCACCGACAATGGTGGTGGGGGAAGATGGAAAATGAATTCGCGCCTCGTCGTAGTGGACTGTGTCTTACACTGGGAATACAACCAACCACTCGTACACTGTAGAATGCAGTCACGGTGACCAGCTGGTCAACAATGAGGCCGCGTTCTCTCGAATCAATCGCCGCTGTTTGGTCGCGAGAGCGAGCGTCAATTGGGCCGATCGAGTTTCTCGTCTTGTCCGACAGAAGAAGAAGAAGGCGAGGCGGACGGGCCGGAGCAGAGGTGATTGACAGCTCGCCTCGAATGCGGCCAGATTAAAAGGGAAATCCCAGCTTCCGCTCGCGCGGGGGCTCGCCGAATGGTTTACAGCCTGCTAATGAAGGCTGCTGAGTCGGCAGCAGGCACGGAAGCCGACAAGATGTGGAGCAGTAAACTGTCGGAGTTTAGTGCCGAAAGGGCGCGGCTTATGAAGAGGAGGAGGTGGCGGAAGTGAAAAACGGCCTCGACTTCTCAGTCGCTAAAGGGAGTCAATCACCAGTCCATGTGGAGCGGGGCGCGCCGCCCACTGGACTCGTCAACACGCTGGAAAAACGTCTTTTTCAATACGCTCCGCGCGTCTTTGCGGCCTGCAAGCTGCGATCTCAACAGATCACTGACGTTGATGTTGGAGATCGTATGCAGGCACTGCATGATGGAGCGCGTCGTCAAGCGCTCTTTGGCCGGCGTATGCGGCGTTTCAGGCCTGCTGAGATGAATAGTGTGTAGCTGCTGGTGGGAGCGCGTGCCCAGCGGGCCGACTAGCTGGTAGGCGATTGTGGTCAGACGGTGGGCAGCGGGCCAATCGGCGCAACTCGGCACAACAGGTGCCCCCACCGCCCGGCCCGCAGGCGCCGTCGACTGTTGCACAACCAACCACTACTTGACGGCGCCTTGAAAGAGAACCGAGGCCCTAACACCTTCGCAACTAACAAAGCTTGACGGTTCGGGATTCATCACCGTCCTGCAAAGGACGTGGCTAAGACGAAAGCGCCAAAAAGAGTAGTGTAGCCCAGAAATACACCCTGGACGAAAACCGCAGCGTGTTTCGACGAGTTTGCAGTGAGGTTAGTCCTTACGCATAAACTTGAAGTGTTCTGCAAAAGAAGTGACGGCCTGCCTAGACTTTTACGACTAGGAGGCGAAGACCGGTGCTTGCATGTGCTGGGCTTTCGTCTGAGCTGTTTTCTTTGCAATTACGGCAGTGGAATGCGTCGACAGAGACCGCGCTGTTCACGCCTGCTACTGGCATTGCTCGCCCAGGCTACATCATATCACTAGTGACTAAAGTGATGAGTTAGGCTTCATGTTAATTGCCAGTCCAGGGCAAACTGCAGCATCCACCTCAGTGACAAGTTGACAACCTAGCAGACTATGCGTCACGAAAGCGGCCGGTCCAGACTACGTCATGTACGGAGTACGGACGATGGCCTACTTGTAGAGCAGACACTTGTAGTAGTAAACGAGACACCAATGTGAACTTGTCATGCATAAAAACATGGAAACCGACGACTGGTTATAAACAATGTAGCTAGCGATGTAAGTGAGCTGTTTTTCAGTAAAGCATTCTCGACAACGTTAAATGGACGAATAAAAAGTGGGAAACAAAGCATCCGCGCAAGTTTAAATGACGGTAGCGGACGAAACAGGCGTACCAATGTTCCCAACGCATATATAATCGGCAGGGCTTTAGTGAATAAGAATAGTCGGTAAGAAGAGTGACTCCGGTTTGGCGTCGTCCACAGCGACCGTCGGCGCTGTCGACACACACATACAGACGACAACGTTTATTATGGCTGTGCAAACGCTCTTATCAGGCGTGGACTGAGGCATCACGCTGTCGACTACGAAGGGCGTTCGCGCAGTGGGCACGCTGCGCGACACGAGATTAGTGCTTCCCGCGCGCGAACGCAAAGCCCGAATCTACATCGCGCTCGAAAGGTGCCAGGCGACGGAAATTTCAGCTGGCGCCAGAGAGAATGTGTCGAATTGACTTCTTATCATCAGACGGTTGCCCGCCTCCACACGCACACTGAGGAAAAGTCGTGGAAGAGACGCGTCTGGCTGGAGCGCCTCGCTGACTCCAGACAGGCATTGGGCCACGAAAGCAAGCCGGCTGTCGTCGATCCGGGACTGATGCGAGCTGCCTGCCAGCCAGCCTGCCGGGCCGCGTCGGAGGCGCACGCATCAGGCAGTGGGCGCCGTTGAGGCGCCGACGCCGCCGCCGTCGCAAACTCTGAGGTAAAGACAAGACGAAGTTTGGCGTGGGAGTGAGCGCCGGCCGGCGGCCCGACGGCGATCGACGACGCCTCAGCCGCTCGCAGCACGACGGCCGCTGCGGCGCCCAGTGCGACGACATTACACACAGATGTAGTACGCAATTGATGCAGTCGGTCGGCAACGCGGCACCGCCTTCGAGCAGGCTGGACCTCGCCCACGATGGGGATGGTTGGGGTTGGCGGTAACTCAGCTCCGCGTGCCGACTGCGCACGCGTAGACAGGCAAGAGAGAGACTGAGTTTGACGATTGGCGCTGTTTAACGCAACGCAGCCGGCAATCACTCACTAACGATTTGTATTTATGGTAGTGTCCGTTTTTCACAGAGTCTAGGAGAACACTGTTTTTGTTGGCCCAGACAGACGGAACGACGACCCTTGGCTTTCTGAGGGGCGTATCGATTCCGTGTAAGTCGTCGGCAAAACTGCCGTTCTTACAGTCGTCTTGTATTACCTCGTCTTGTAAATAGCTCTTTTTATATTCTGAATTGGTCGGCAAGGACGAAAGGACGGATTGCACCCTTAGAATACTGGTACGGTCCAATTGTCATTGATCACAAGTGCGAAGTTTAATGTCAATACTCAATGTGCTACAGAAGAACAACGATCGCGCGCTATTCTAAAATAAGCATTGTACAATGTACGTCGCAAACTGATGACCGCTTGTGGGTAGCAACGCCTACACTTTTGCTTCGTTTCCAAACTCTAGCGCCGCCAGTAGTTCGTTTTTTCGTCGGACGAACAGTTTGCCCTTTGTCCATGGATTCTGCAGCTCCAGAGGTGGGAACTCGTCACGCATGCAGCGCTCTCTGGCGCCGATGACCGCAACGAGGCAAAAGTTGTCGAGCTGCTCGTCGGGATAGAAGGGGCCGGCGAGTCGTTTGTCGAGGGCGGTCTTGTTGAGCTGCTGGACGACGAGTCGGACGACCTCGACGCTCGTCGTCGTCGGGCTGATGCGCAGCTTCACGGACGCGCCGCGGGAGAGGCCGCAGTCGTAGGCGGCGTAGACGCGGATCACGCCCGCGATGAGAGGCGAGCCGTACTGCGGCGTCTGCCGCTGCACCACCGTTGGGCTCATGTGCAGGGGGCTGAGGGGCCGTCGACTGCAGAGAGGCGGAGTCCGCAACGGACTGTCCTGTAGGCGTGGATCTTCCGAGACGCCGTGCGCTCGACTCCTGTGGGGCAGATTGACGTACATCGTCGAGCTGGAGGAGCTGCTCTTCGTCAGCGGCGACGGCGGCTGACTTCTGGTTGGCGGGATGAGCAGCGCTCGCATTTGGTTCGGATCGGAGCTGCTACGCTCAAACGGCGGTGTCAGGTGCGACCCTGCTCGCGCATGCAGAACGCTTTCCGAGGGCGCCGCGCCGCCTTGATTTTCCGAGCCAAAGGTCACGGTCCTTCGGCCTCGAAAGTAGGCTTGGTGGATTGCGTGCCAGTTTCGACTGTCCGCCAAGTTGACGTAGGGAGTCTGAGAGGTCGACGGCCCCAGGAACTGCTCGGAGGAGTAATAGATGGGATTGGAAATGGACGCGTCGCTCTCGGCGCCGCAGAGAGCAGCCGCTGTGCAGGAAGACGTCATGGGCTGCTGCTGCTGCTGCTGCTTGCCCCCGAATGAGCTGGAGGTGTGGCTGGACAAGAATTGAGCCGTCTTCTCGGTCGACTGGTCGCTGTGGTAGCCGACGTCCGAGTTGTCGCCGGCAGTCTCGTCACCCGCTTCTGATTGGTTGTCAGAGTTGAGTCGACTCGTCGAGTTGGCCCGCGTATCCCCTGTAGTCTCTGAGATCGTTCTCAGCGTACCGTACTGCCGCTGGTCGACATCTCCTTCACCTTTTGGGCACATCTCGACGGCCGAGTGGGCCAAGAGGACTCCGAGCGGGAGGCCGAAGCCCGAGTTGGTCTTGTCTCGCGCGCAAGAAGCGACATTCGTTATCCATCGGATGTTCTTCCACACGTCTTCGAGTCGCAGTTGGCACGACGACAGCTTTTCCTGAACAATTTCTTGTTCGAAACATCACGAATAGGTACTCAACAAATACCTACGCCCGTACTTGCATCTCCCGATACTGACGCGTCTCTGCATTCGAGAGCGCGCTGCGCGTCAGCTGCTGAAGGATCAACAGGAAGTAGTCGAGAAAAGCGGAAAGGCGGCAGTAGAGCGCAGTAAAATCCGGCTGATAAGTTGAGAGATGCGCTGAAGCGTAAACAGAAATCCGTGCAAACAGAAATCAATTTTTATTAGATGCGGCGCGTAAGGGTCGTTGTTGGTGCCGAGCGAGCAACACCGAACGTACCCAATTCGAAGACGGGTATGCTCAGCGAGTGGCAGCCGTGGGGCAGCTGGTGGGAGGTCTTGCGCTCGATGCAGTCCACCTCGGAGTTCTGAACCGCCGTCACCATGGCCGAGTTGGGCGCGCTGCAGACGTCGGCGGTGGGCGGGACAAGCAGGATGAAGGAGACGTCCGCGTGCACCTCGACCACCTCGAGACGGTAGAGACGGTGGGAAGGCACCTGACGCAACGCTTTCCACCCCTAGCCTAGCACTCCCTCAATCGTCTGAGACTGCGTCGCTCTTACCGCATCGCTCTCGATGTTGAGCTCATCCAGAAGGGTCTGCACCGATGCGGTGATCGCGGAGTGGAATGCTGTTTGCGCCTCCGTCGGCTTGGCATCCTCCTCGCTCGTCTCGGCAGCGTCGAGCGTCTTTAGCCACTCCCATTCTTCCCTGAAGTTCGGACAAGGTCGTGCTGTGTTTGGCGCTGACTGGGCACGCATGCGCGTTGTACCGACCGTGATACGTGTGGATTCTTTCTGACGTAGACGAAGGGCAGAACGGACGGCAGATTGGCGGGCACGACAATGCTGATGTCGTTCATGGACGAGTGCATCTTGAGATAGCAGAGGTAGAGGCCTCTGTCGAGGGGAATCTGCGTCGCCTCGTAGTAGTTGAGGTAGTCGAGCAGGTTCGAGATCAGCATGTCGGCCGCGGTCGTCTGGCTGGCAGCAACCGTGCGACGCTTCAGCATTTTGGTCAGCGGCAGCCACTTCACCGCGAGTCCCTGGAAAGCGAGTCTCGACGTCGCGGCGCGCTGGAGGCGGCTTTGTCGACAACCTGAGCGTTCTTGGCCTCGGCCACGTAGCGGACGGTGACGAAGACGACGGTGCCGTTGGCGTCTTTGAGCGCGCGCGAGTGCAGCCGGCCGATGTCGACGAGGCCGAGGGAGTGCTGCATCTGGGCGGCAGCCTCCAGCAGACGCGTGCGAAACTGCACTCGGCCCGCGCAGTTGTCCGCGTCAGCGGCCAGCCCGTGCCGCTCGCTCATAAGCCAGTGCGAGTCGTCCCAACAACACGACACCTAGGAATACGCATCCAGCATACAACCTGCAGCCGTCTTTTCGCGGTGTCCCAACCGTGCGAACTCGTTCGCACCTTCATGAACCAGTTGTAGTCGGCGGCGAGCGTGTTGGCCACGTTGAACTGCTCCGCGCCTTCCTCCACGGCGATTATGGGCAGCGCGTCGTCGACAGTCGCCAAAATCTTGTCGTCTCGATAAACTAATGAGACGAGATAAATGCCCCTGAATAACCGACGATGGTAAACGCGAATAACGCAAGCGAAGAAACAGATCTACCGTTTCATATTCTTGACAAATTTTGTGCCTGCAGAGAAGAAGCTGCGTATGGCCGAGCGTTTCTTCTTCAGCAAACCATCAGAACTGCTTGCCGGGCTGGGGAAAACTATAAACAATGTGGTGGTGTTACATGCGGTCACCCATCGCCCTGTCTATAGTAAACATTTCTACTCACGATTTTCAAACTGCTCGCTTTGGCGAATCTCTGATAAGGAGTGATAGATCTCAGAGATCGTATGCACCTGGCCGAAGCTTCGCGTCCGAAACGAATCAGTTTCAGACCAACCTGAACACCGCCCGTTGTCAGTGGGCTTTGGGTGGGTGCACGGTTTCCAAGCGGGTGGTACGGACTCACTTGACGGGGAAACCATTCTGGGGGTTGAGGACGCCGCCTCGCTGTAGCCTTTGAAGTTGCCCGCCTTGACGCGGACGTAGTAGGAGACGTCGGTGGTGAGGCCGGGAATGGTGGCGTTCGTGCGTCTGAGATCTTTCAGCAAGAGACTGCCTTCAATGAGACCAAAGTCGGGTCCGACCGACCACTCGACTGAAAAGTACGCTCTCAGCACCGACTACAGACGGCGCACATCGTTTTCTTTATCCTCACTGAGGTAGCGCGTGGGCACGATTTGCTGCAGTTGCGCCGGTTCCACGGTGACAAGCAGAGAGGTGGCACTCGACACCTCCACGGACACCGACTTCGGAGACGCAGGCGTCGTCGACGCCTCGAGATTCAGACGCATTTTCTTGAGCAGATGCAGTCGCGACTCGAGGATGCGCTGTTGTTTCGCCTTCACTTCCTGAACGTTGTCAGCAACAAGTACAGTACCGTCCGGATGAAGTGAGATGGACTCGTCTCCTCACCAAGTCCGAGCCGTCCTCCACGCAGACTTGCGCCTCGGCCAACTTCGCTTCCGTGGTGGCGAGGAGGACGCCTATTCTTTTCTGGCGCGCTTGCAGTGATGTCACTGAACCGGCACAACAGTCAGCTGCTTCGTTCACCGGTATCGGCTGGTACAGCGTACTTCTGGGATTTTCTTGAGCACCGTGCTTTAGGAGAAGCAGTGCCGCTTCGTTGTGTTGAAGCATCGTGGCCGTGTCAAGAGGTGTCAAATCGTCCATGTTTTCTCTGAAACATGGTGTGTGAGCTTCTCGTGTTCGCGTACGCGTACTAGAGGCGTACGCGTTGACGTCGACAGCCCCGCTCTCGACGATGCTTCGAACGTTTCCGAGGTCGTCAGACTCGATCGCAGTGAAGAGCTCTGTAAGGCGCATAATGCACACACGAAGGCGCATGTAGGCTTGACAAAGAAATTGGACGAACGCAAAAGGTGGCGCATGCTGGCGTTCATTTTCTCCATGCGCTTTCTGTCCGCCTTGTTGAGCTTGATGGAGCTGCGCTGCTGCTTGTTCTCCTTCTCGGCGCCTGCGTCAGCTTTGCCGTCGGCCAGCTCGCTGCTCATCTGACGTCTCACTGAAGTGAGCAGCACGCACTCGCAGCTGCCGCCATTACAACTCGGCGTCCTACGACGCACCATATTTGAGCGGCGATGTTTTCTTCCGGACGAGACCGTCCAGTGGAATCGCCGTCGTACAACTTCGCAGCCTGAAGAAAGGACTCCAGTCGCGCCCGTCGCACCATGTGAGAGTCTGTCGACAACTCCATCCCCCCCCCCCCCACCCTCCTCACGCAGTCAACGCGGCGCGCGGGCGCGCTACTCAATAGTCGCTCGCCCGGCAACAGTCAAATTAGTCACCGCTTCAGTCTGAGGCAGCACAGCCGACCCAGTTTAACACTCGTACACGTATTGAGGATGACCATGTTCTTCGCTTTGACTCGAGAAACTACTATGATGCAGATTATGCAGACTCGTACCAATTTTGTTTTCGAATCCTACTACCGAGCGTGCTTCTCTCAGCGACTGGTACCCTTTTCATTTTAGAAATTCCTAGCGTGCTTGCGCCGGCGAGACGAACCATTAAAGTCCCTCCTCCCCTGCGGAATTTGACAAATAAACGGGAAGCCGACTGACCACGAGGAGTGGTTTCAGCTGCTTGGTTGGATATGTAGGTAGCTACATGTCTATATATGTAACTGCGTATCTTATTCCTGTCTGCCACAAGCAGTCGAATTCAGTGATTAATTTGGATAGCTTGGGGAACAGAATGCGTTTATCTAGGCGCACATGTATCGTGCATGCTTAGCGTATCCACCGTACTTGGTACCGTAGATGCACAGACCTGTCTGAGCTGGTTTCTTCAGCAGTCATCTGTCGGACGAGCCTGCCTGTTAGCTTCTTCTTGGCTTTGACGTGGCACTCGGTGTCGGTGAGAGGGAATTCGCGCACGCTGTGGTTGCGCATGATTGCCGAGCGGGCCGCCATGTGGGCCGTTTGGTTGACGACGAGCGCCTGAAGCTGCGCTGCTGCCGTGCACGAGGGGGGCACTCGCGATAGGGCGCGGCGCCGTGTCGACCTTCTTCTTCTGTATGGCGAAGGAGCCGTTGGAGCGTTCGCAGCTGACGGCCGAGAGGCCGGAGGGCGCGTCGGCGCTCAGGGACGACTTGTCCCGGTAGCTGCGCGAGGAGAGGTGAGAGGAAGAGGCGCTGGACGAGCCGACGGCCGACTCGTCGGCGCTCTGCGCGCCCGACGTCACGAGCGTGTAGGGCCGACTCATGCTCGTGTAGCTCGCTGAAACAGCACCATCAGCGGAGGCTGATTGAATGGGCCGAGAGGTCGCCGCGCCCGCGACGTCCAATCAGCGAGCGCCCGAGCATACATCGACTGATGGAGGCGTCGAGGCGGTGGTCGTCAGGCGAACCGTCAAAGCGTTACATTCGCTGCCGACGCAAGACAAACAACAGGCGGGCGTGTAAACTGTCTAAGCTCCTTTTGTCATGGCGGCCGAATGGCGACCGAGGCCACTAAGTGGCCTTCCCACTCGGCTGACTCGCGTTGGCAGTGAGCGCAACGAGTCAGTGATTAACCGATCAAGACTCCATCATCGTCGCTTCAGCACGCGATGGAGGTGCGAAGGAGAGAGGGGGCGTCAGCCAGACAGTCGACAACGCCCCCTCTTCAGAAGACGGCCCTTTACAAGCAGAGCAAGAGTGCTTCTGTCTTGGCAGACACACAATGGCGGATTCACGCCCCTTTCGCTCGACTGTCGCTCTCTGGGACACGACAACACAAAGCTGAGTGAGACTTGACAGAAGTATCTCGTCTCTGGTGCAGCAAAGAAACTACTTTTTTCTACCTTCCTTTTACGCGACTATCGGAGCAAGCAGCTTAGAAATGGAGCCTCACAATGGGCCTGACTCAATTGCATTGAGGGGCAAACTGTTGAGGATATTCAACTTCAGTTGCTTAGCGTTAAACAGAAAGAAAATGAGGCCCTCCGCATAAGCAAGGCGCTGGCCCACTGTCGCATACGGTACACGCAGAGCAGCTGCAGGAGGCACAAAAGTCTCACCATCTACTGCTTGACGCGCCATCACCGGCAATATCGGAGTTGGAAAGCCAGGAGCGGGCGAAGGGCGCGCTGCGCGGTAATGGGGGACGCTGGCTGGGCGCCGTCTGTCACGGTTGACGCGTCCCCGCCTAACCTCAAACAGTACAATAGGGCCGTGGTTTCGCGCCGTCTACGTACGGCACGTGAGAGGGACGACGGAACTATAGCGCACTCCTTAACCCGGAATGCTCGCTTTTCCCAGCGTTCGTGAGAGAAGCGACAGCTTTGTCGCTGCAGAAAACGGACACTCCCGAGGATTCTTCCCTTCACCGACAACAATCTCAGGACTTCCGCTTTCCGTTTTTAGAGATACGTGCCTGCAGGTGCATCTCTGGATCAATTGCCGGATTGATTCTCTGCGGGGTTAAAGTGACCCTCTTGGACAGTCCAAGAGGCGGCGGCCTGTGACTGAGCGCCGCTCCCTCGTCTCGATGGGCGGCAGCGTACTGGCGTCCTCCTGAGAGCGCGCGGTCCCTGCTCAGCGGGCGACAGGAAGGCGGAGCGGAGGCGTCAGCAGCCACCGAGATGAGCGGGCCGACAGTCGGCAAGAGACACCCGCAGACAGCGAGGCTGTGCGTTGCGACGCCGATGACGACGACTGCCAACAACGGCGCGTCGCCCCCACCGAACGAGAAGCCGCCAAGGACGGTGCCGATTATTCGGCAAGATGAACGATTCCACTCGACGGCGCGACGGCGCGCATCGTCGTCGCACGCTAACTGCGCGTGCGTGCCTAGCGCTGGTCCTTGCCGAGCGGGCCGAGGACGCGCCAAAGGACGCCGAACCCTCGGCGCGACCGATCACCAGACTGCGGCCGTCTTTTGCACACGGCGCAACTGAAGGCCGTTCGACGGATTTGGCAGCAAGACGAGACGATCGGATCGCCTATTCGCCTGTGATCGACGCAGAATACCGCTCTTCTCCTGCGAAATTGTAACACGTTGTAAATTGCGCAGGTGCGTTTGCGACAGCTTGGTAGAAACGCGCACACCTGGCAAGTCGATTTCATTAGTGAGCGGCCAGTTCAGTTTCGTTTTATAGCGTCTGGTCGTCGAGTCAAAAGAAGGGGGGGGGGGTTGCTGAGGCGCGTCGACGCCGCAAACCCCCCACTGCGCGCAGTCGACTGTTCCGCTGTCAAGTTTCAACTGACAGACTGGCGGTCAGCAAAAGACAAAACGAGTTTCACCCATACGAGACAAACGAGACAGACAAACGAGACAAAGACAGTAACGGAAATTGAACAGTCGGCGCATGGAATCTGAGTGCAGGCAGGCACATACGTGTGTCGCCCCGTAGCTAGTACCTACTGTCTACTGATGGCAGCAGTGTTGCGTTGTGAGACTGCCCAATCGCATTTGGAGTGGCCTAGGCAACAGATTCCGCATTAGGATAAGTGTGCACACAATCTACGTCAGTTTCTTCATTGCGGAAAATGATCACAAATTCTCTATCACCAACGCTGATTCTGTAATGCGGATATATCAGCGTATATCAACTGTCCTACATAGGTACATGATGGTGAAGTTGCGCACACTTTGTGACACTGCAGGATGTCAAGGAGGGGGGGGGGTGAAAGGTTTTAAATCATGCAGCAGGTAAACATTGGGCAGGTTTTCTATAGCTACTGTCGGTGTAGTTGTACCTACCGAAGGCCTCCAACTACAAGACATTTTCAATTTGAGTTGCCCACGAAATCGTGGTCGAAAATTAGAAACAGTCGCAGTCGCAATCCTAGTCGAAAATCAACATGGAGCGGCAAGCAGCAAGCGATCCCGTTCCTCCTACCCCCCCTGGCTACGCCACTCACTGAAGAAAGTGCAGACTCTGCGAATTGGCCGTGTAAAGGCAACGTGCTCGCTTTCCGTTGTGTTCGGAGAAGCACAAGTTGTGGTACTGCGATGACATGTGCAGTTGGTTCGAAAAAAGACATGGACATAAACAGAACCTGAAGACATGACAAATGAGATGCAGCCATGAAAGGCGGACGTGAAATGTGGCCTCGGAGGCGAACGCTCACCAAACAAGTTGACACCGGCGGCGTGCGCATCGTCCTCAACGAGTCCATCGAGTCTGTCAGCGTCGAGCGCGTCCTTGCTCGAGGCGCTCCTGTCGGACGGGCTTGCGTTCCGACTGAACGCGCCCAGCGAGCACCTGCGCGACACTGGCTTCCGCGCGTCGCGTCATCGTGCCCCGTGCCGTGACGACGGTGCACCAGGAATTGACGGTGCGCGAGCTCTTCTTGCTCTCGTTCGAACCGGTGCGCGTTCTGCCCAGCAACGCGGACGGCGGACCCAACTGCTGCGCCGACGACTTGCTCGACTGCACGAACGCGTGACACGATTCCGCTAAACGAGTTCACGGCAACTACCGTACTAGGCGACTCGGCTCGGCTACCGATACGGTTCGTGCACATTGTATGAACATTGATACATTGAGTGGGGGGGGGGCATACGGAGTCGATTTGAAAAAGCGTTTTTTTCTCGTATTAATTAGCCGCCTTAAGCAATTCTCCGTGGAAACCAAGCCAGTCACAATATTCCCACCCGGCAATCAAGTCGCACACTCTCGACGAACTAACTTAATTGGCTCTCATTCTTCCGCCGCACGTCACATCAAACGTTACATGCCAATCAAAACATTCCAAGAATTCTAGGATGTGTATGCAATGAATCCGTTTACAAATGCAATGACATTATCGCTTAGTATTTAGTAGAAGATGGTGGAAGATACAATCTGCACATATGAGTATGCATGCATGGTGCTTTCCAAGGTCTACAGTGTAGATTGCTGCAGCTGCCGCCCAGTTCTGCGCCGAGCTTCTTCCTCATGGAAGGGGCGCTGGAGCGCCTGTAGCCGCAGATGCCGCTGTAGGGCGTGCTGCAGCGGCGCGCGCTCACGCGCTTCGGACACGGACGCGGACGCGAGGCGACCGACGCCGAGAGACTCGCCTTTTGCGAACCCTGAGCGAGGCGGCGAACTTGCGGCCGCCCGAGCCGACGACCCTCTTGATGCGGACGACGAAGAGGACGGCCTGCAGCAGCGCCTTCCGCTTGCCGCGCGACTCGACGCTCGCTTCCCGCTCCATCGATCACTCACTCCTCGTCCCACAGAGCCCCAATCCACAGGGCACGCCGCGTGCCTGTCTGTACACTTCCGTTCACGCTCCGCTCATGGATATCGATTGGCATTCGACCTTCCGCACCGACTGTGAGGTCTGATCTTAAGAGTTTTCGCCGCGAGCACTGTACGCAGCAAATGGAATTATCGGCTGGGTAGGTTACGCAGTCGAAGAGCATCACTGATATGGCTGTAGGCTAGGATTTGTTTACAAGGGTCAGTCTCCCTTTGTATAAGCGACATCGACAGCTGCTAAGTGCGCTTTTTGCGCAGAGCCTTTCCGTTGCTGCTGCTGTCGACAATATATTTTTTTTTGCTGCGGTGAGCGACGAAAGGCGTGATCGACGGTCCACTACAGTGATACTAACGGTGATACCAGTGGGCAAACCTCTATATTTGGCAACGGCAGACCTCTCTGTTCGAATCTCCGTTTGCATATAACGGTCACTGTTCTCGGTACAGCGATCAGTGCGTTTCCGTGGAGAAGTCTGGCGCCCCTTTGAGCTGGGTCGCTGCTGGGCGCTCTTGAGTGGTGCGTTGCTCAGGGGTAGACGGAGGCGCTGTGTTGTTGCTGGTAGTCGTGGTTGTAGTTGGGCTCGTCGGCGTCACATCCTGTTTCTGTTGCTCTCGACGAGCGCGCATCTGCTCGGCCGTGTTGCGGCGGCGCTCGAGCACGATCCAGCACTGGAAGGACGACGACGTCGTCTTCGGCAGCGGTCGCAGCCCTCAGCGCGCGCGCGTACCATGGCGCAGTTGCAGTCGCGGAAGGGACAGTGGCGCGTGTGGCCGATCGAGGGCACGAGATAGCCGTGAGCGGCGCAGAGGTTGCACTTGGGCCGGCGTCGCTTGCTGACGCCCTGCTCGGACTGGCCGTTCTGCGTCGGCAGCCGCAGCTCCAACGACGTCCGGGCCGCCGGCGCCGCCCGCGGAGTCGCGCCGCCGTCGCAGCCGTCCATCGATCTCATTGTGGCACGACTAACGCGGCGATGATTACACAGAGGCGGCGCGGGCGAGCCACTCCGGCCCGCCTTCCTCGAGACGGACCGACTCTGTCAACTTTCGACTGTTAGATTTCCAGTCTGGTTTGCGCGCACGCGACGCGCCACCGAACTTCGCCTCGAACACCGCCACGGACCGCCTGATTATACATACGTAGACTGCACTGCAGTAGACCCGAAGGGTTGAAGCGTGCACACGATTTCATGGGCGAGCGTGTCCGCCTTGTTCCTGTAAAGACATGCTTGATCGCTGTGTACGTTTTTATCGTGAAAGCCTTGCGCAGGTTTTGATGGTGCATCGTGGGTGGGTGTGGAGTAATCGGTTGAGACGGTCGGGGTGCCGACGCCGACCGACTCGTTTTCGCCGGCGCAGGCGCCAGACATCGTTCAGCGGAGTGTCGTTCGCCGCTGTCCGACTGTTACACTGTCGCCTCATGTGACGGGGCGCCGGCCAGAGAAGGAACACCGTCGCCGAGACGAGAACAACACCGACATAGACAGAGTCGTTCGACGTCAAGGAATTGATTGTGAACGCTGCCCCGTCACTGAAGGCGTCCTGCAGCTTTCGGTTTAGTCGCGCGCGAAAGGACCAGGGCCATGGGACGCGAGAGACCCTCTTCACTGCGAGCGCACATGCTTCTGCTTCTTGAGGGACAGTCGGCGCAGTTTCTGCGATGTGTAAGCAGCGTGCTCCTTCTGCGTCCACGGCGTCGGTGGCGCGAGTGGCAGCTCTGAGGTTGACGCTCTCCGACAAATTGGCGGCTCTGTCAGCTGCAAGTATGTACACATGTACACATAGAAGTACGGGACGTACTGGAATGACAGGCCTGCAAGTTTCTGTGGGCAACCTCTGCAGCTGCAGCCAACGACTTGTCGCTCAACGAAGCGTTGAACGCTTCAGATGTTTCGCTGAGCTCTCCGCTGGATTGTTGCCAAACGATGGCGGCTTCTGCGAGAATTGTGGCCTTTCTACATTGTTTCACCGGTCGCATTTGTTTTACTTGTTGTTGCTGACTGACCCTGATTCTGGTCGTCGATGAGCGACACTTGTACGAGAGGCCGCTGTCTGAACCGCTGCTGCCGCTGTCGCTGACGTGCCAGCACTGCAAGAGCGAGTCGGCCCGGCGTCCCAGTGGGTCGTACGGCACCCAAAGAAGCGCAGTCACGGACGCGCTCGCCTCTCCTCCGTCGCACTCATCGTGTTGACGTCGGCTGCCGGGCCCGTGGGCCGGTCGAGCTCTGCTGGCTTCGCGAACGCGCCGCTGTAGCGGTTTAAGTAGCTCCTCATGCCGCTGTCTTGGTAGGCGAGCATCGAGCTGAAAGGCGGGCATCCGTTCTGAGACAACGGCGAGAACGACTGAACCTGTTGAACTTGGAAACAAAGTATATGACGGTGGATAGCCAAGCGGCAAGGATCAGAACGATGAACGCCAGTTCTTCCACTGAATGTTCTACTAAATGCTGCGCCGGAATCGCAACAGATTCATTGCAGTCCTTGGCAGGAATCATAAAGCGTCGAGTCGCGTTCCGGTGGGCGTCTGCTTGTTTGTTCGTTGGGAGTGCGGCAATCGAAACGTCCACTCTGACGCCGTCTACTGCGCCGCTGCTGTCACTAGCCTAATCTCGGAATGTCGACAGTCGCTTAGCTACGCGAGACTGCAGCACTCTGCCGTTCTGCTGAGCCGTCTAATGGAACGGTGTGGTGGCTGGTGGCTGGCCCGGTGCCCCAGCTCTCGCCCTCATGACGAGTCTCACTGGCGATAAATGACGAATATAAAATTAATACAGCGCAACGAATGTACGATGCACACCTAGGTGTAGGCAAGTTGGGTGATTGGTCTGGCGGCTGCTTGTTCTGCCCTGGAGTGCGAAGGCACGCAGCCACACACGTATACCTTACGCTACGCCTTCAAGTATACGTTGTCTCAAGAGAAGCGGCCACAAGGTCGCTATTCCAAATCATGAGCGACAGTGCGGTGGAGGGCCGATCAGCAGGAATTCAGAAAGAACCCACATCTGCCTGGCAAGTCACAGATTGCTGCGAAGTGAATAGTCGATACGGTATTGTGTATTGCTTTTTTGAAGTATGTAAATTTTCAATGTTGCGCTACTTTATAATTTGCATTTCTGTTCGTTATTTCTCGCGCAAGCCTTCGTCTCCCACTCTCGAAGCTCTTTGGGCCGGCTAGTTCTTGTGTTCGTGCGCTTTGCGTTGCCCCCCTTTCTCCCTCTCTCTCTGCTCCGGCTTGCGTTGATACGGTGCGCAAGTGAGAAAGTGCGTTGGACGCTTGAAATCATCGACGTGACACATGAAATGACGAGTAGCCGATATTCCAATTTCCGTGTCTGACGTGTCGCACAACATTCTCCTTCCACCCAGTCGGCGGCTGATACGCTGCCGCCACTAGCCCTCCTCTTCCTCCTGTCAGATCAGATTCGGGGGGGGGGAGGAGGGGGAGAGATCAGGGGGAGAAGGAGGAAAGAAGGGCGCGCACAAGGCAAAAATGGGCAGATTTTTACATTTTTCTTGGATCAAGGCACTCAAAAGCGCAAAATTTTTGCCTGTGGCGCTGTGGTTCTCTTCCAACTCACGTTTGATTCGTAAGGGAGCTAAAAAATCCCGTCATCTTTGCCTATTCCATAGTAGTGTAGTTTGTGCGTTGAAAAAATTGACCTTCTCCCCCTCTGTCAGAAAATCCTGGATCCGCGGCCGCTCAGCAGCTTTGCCTTGTTGTCGCTCTTGACACTGCGAAGTTGCACGTCATCTGCACCTCATGGAGCGGCATGCCATCTGTAGCTTTTAACAAGCATGCTTTTTAAAGTTGTGTATTTATTTGTTGCCGTACCGTACCCACAACGCAGTACCTAGGTAGACCTCTTCCTCGACCTAGCTTTACCCCATTGTCTCTGCCTCCTCACGTGCTTCCATTTACTCGCCATAGAGTTGTCGCCGTCAGACTCAGCGATCGTGAAGATCGTGAAGGCCTGCCGGTTGGCGTAGGGGCAATCGAAGCGTTGTGTGCTGGAAGAAGAGGACGGACGTAGAAGGAGAGGCCATGGAGGCGGTGGCCGACCACGACTTTCAAGCGACGGCTGAGGACGAGTTGAGCTTCAAGAAGGGCACCGTGTTGAAGGTGCGCTGCTCGAGATAGAAGCGGTGCCGTCGAGGCGCTGGAGTGGGTGGGCGGAGGAGGAGAGCGGACCGAGGCGAGGCGATGCGCGCAGGTGCTGAACAAGGACGAAGACCCGAACTGGTACAAGGCGGAGGTGGAGGGCCGCGAGGGCTTCGTGCCCAGCAACTACATCACGATGAAGGACCACTCCTGGTATCTCGGCCGCATCAGTCGCGCCGACGCCGAGCTGCTGCTGCTGCGGCAGTCCGTCGGCGACGGCGCCTTCCTGGCGCGCGAGTCCGAGTCCTGTCCCGGAGACTTCAGCGTCTCCGTCAAGTGCGTTCGCGCCCTTCGGCCTTCTCGCTCGCTCGCTCGCCCACCCTCGCCTCGCGTGCTCGAGCCAGCCCTGCCCTGCCCTGGTCCGCTTCCAGGTTCCAAAACGGAGTGCAGCACTTCAAGGTGCTGCGAGACAACGCGGGAAAGTACTTCCTATGGGTGCAGAAGTTCGACAGTTTGAACAAGCTCATCGAGAATCACAGGTTCGTCCGTCGGGCCTGTCGTAGCGCGGCGTTCTGCTTGAGAAGCCGAGAGTGGGTGGTGGACGTGGACGTTGTCGCCTTGGCAGGACGGCGTCGGTGAGTCGGACGCACACGATCCTGCTGAAGGACATGGACAGGGACGCGACGCAGTCCTCCTGTCTCGTCCAGGCGCTGTTCGACTTCAACCCACAGGAGGAGGAGGAGCTCGAGTTCAAGCGAGGCGATATCATCACCGGTGCGCGAGCGCGCGCGTGCCCGTGTTGTGGAGATAGAGCGTGAGGGACGTGTCTGCTGCAGTGACGGACAAGTCGGACGAGAACTGGTGGGAGGGCGTGCTGAACAACCAGCGCGGCATGTTCCCCGCCACCTACGTCTGCCCCTACAACAACACGCCGCCGCCCAGCGGCGCCAGGCCCGCCCACCCGGCCACAGCCACAGCCGCCGCCACCGCCACCGCCGCCAGATAGGCATCTTCGCGACTCGGCCCCTTCGCGGCCGACGACTCTCTGCGCCGTCGCGCGCGTCCAACCGCGTTCACTCTCTTCGGCCCGCCCGTCCACCCGTCCGGCGCGCGCGACACTGTTGCCTGAAACGCCGCATGCGTGCGTGGACGACACGTTCTCGCTCGGCGTCTCTTCTTGTGATTGATTGTTTGCTGCTGCTGCTGCTGCTAGTTGCGCGCCGCGCCCGCGCCCCCACAGCCCCGCGTTCGACGAGCAGTCGGCGTGCGCGCGCCCGCGAACCGGTTGGTGTTCGGGTGCTTTGTACAGTGGCGAGCGCGTCGACATTCAGTCGAGTTGTTCTTCGTCTCGTTTCGAGCGTATTCGTGAAGGCGTCGTCATTCGCTGCGACCGCACACTTTCCGTCTTTGCTCGACGCCGACGGCCTGCGCTCGCCTCCAGGCCTGGCCTTCAATGGCCGTCCTGTCGAGGCGAGTCTAGTCGGCGCCGCGTCCCTCTTCGCCCACTGCCGTCGTCCTCTGCGGCGGCGCTGGCGGCAGAAGGAGAAAATAAACGATCGTCGACCACCGTCGTCCCTTGGCAGGCCTTCAGCTACTCCACGGCACAGGTCGGCCAGCGCACGTTGACGCTAAACGGCCGGTGGCGACACCGGACGAGCCGGCGGTGAGCCGCTGACTACCATGGCGACTCGGCTGGCCGACGGCCGACTCGACTTGGACCAGCCGCGTTACGATCAGAGCAGCTTCGCGGGTCGCCTACGCTACTTCGCCGGCATCACCGACTTCCGCACCGTCTTTGTCAGCCGACGCCGACTGATGGAGGCGCGCGACTTGGTCCAGAGCTACAAGTGAGCGTCTTGTCTGTGGGCCGTGGGAGGGAGGGAGGGAGGGAGGGAGGGAGAGCGTTGCGGTGGTGGTTGAGGAGTGGGCGCGTGGCGCCGTCGTCGGTGGCGGAGGAGCGGCTGTGGGAGGCGCAGCGCCTCTACCGGTCCGCCTTCCACCCTGACTCGGGCGAGCTGAACAACGTCATGGGGCGGATGTCGTTCAACGTGTACGGGGGCACGGTGCTCTGCGCCTCCATGATGATCTGGTACCACAGCACGGCCGCCGTCCTCTTCTGGCAGTGGGCCAACCAGTCCTTCAACGCGCTCGTCAACTACACCAATCGCAACGCCAAGGCAGACGTCTCGCCGCGACAGCTTCTCGTCGCCTACGCGTCCGCCAGCGGATCCGCGCTCGTCACCGCCGTCGGCTTGAAGCACTTCCTCACCATGGTGCGCGTACGCCCCCCCCCCCCCGCACCACAAAACCTCTGACGCCCACTGCAGCGCGCCGGCAACCTGACGCAGCGCCTCGTGCCGCTCGTCGCCGTCTCCGCCGCCAACTGCGTCAACATTCCGCTGATGCGCCAGAAGTGAGGCGGTTCACTTGTCCGTTTCCGCGCAGAGCCTTTGCGCCGGCTTCTTTCAGCGAGCTCGCGCACGGCCTGTGGCTTTCCGACGAGCGCGACGAGCACGTGTGCCACTCGCGAGTCCGTTGACTTCCTTCGGGCGCACAGAAGCGGCGCCGCGGGAACGCGCGCGCCTTTCTAGGTGGCCGCCTTCAAGGCAGTCGGCCTCGTGACCGTCTCGCGACTCGTCATGGTCACGCCCTCCATGCGTAAGG
Organism: Paralinhomoeus sp. GSCO2_6; assembly: GCA_030248085.1. Lineage (NCBI taxonomy): Eukaryota > Metazoa > Nematoda > Chromadorea > Monhysterida > Linhomoeidae > Paralinhomoeus > Paralinhomoeus sp. GSCO2_6. The sequence continues at coordinate 36,614 of JASAMY010003177.1, forward strand.
CGCTCCCTTCCACTGCACTGCCGCAGGCGGCGTGCACTTCGCACTGCCTGCTGTTCAGTACTCACGCCCGTGATCATGGAGCGACTCGACAAGTACAAGTGGTTCCTGCGCAGAAAGTCGCTGCTCAATATTCCCCTCCAAGCGGCGCTCACTTTCGTCCTGTGAGCTGACGGCGTTCGCTTCGCGGCCAACGCCACCGCGCCACGTATGCGCGACGTTTAGATTCGGCGCTATGGTTCCCGTCGGCTGCGCACTCTTCCCGCAGCGGAGGTGAGTCACCACCGCCTCGGCTCGGCTCCCAACGCTCCAGTCACCACCCAGACTGGCGGGGGGGGGGGGTAGTGAGGTAGGGGAATTCACTTGTCGTCCGTTCTCTCCGTTTCAGCTCGCTGTCTGTGGAGACATTGCGGCGTTTCGAGCCCAAGCAATACGAGAAGGCGGCGCTGAAGTTCAATCGCGACCACTCCTCACTGCCGTCCACTCTCTTCTTCAACAAAGGACTCTAGAGTCTCCAGAATTTAGGGTGTTATAGCGTCGGTGCCTTAAGTTCGGAATTGGGGGGGGGGGCAGAGTCAAGGTTGCGACTGAGATAGAGCGAGGTGGAGGCAATTGGCACTTTTATTCTTGTGAAAACGAATACATAGGTGAAAGCCGTTGTAGTGGGACGTCATCTCACGGTTGTTACCATGTACAGTGAGTGAACTGTTCCTTACGTTTTACGCAGAACAGGAGGACCATGTTCGGTAGTATAAATAAAGATAAATAAAGACGGGAAGGTCGGTCGGCCTTGTGGCGGAACGTTTGACTGGGAGAAGGTGCTTTACGACGACTGGACGACCATCAGTTTTCGGCAGAGGCAGAATCTGAAGGCGGAAATCAGTGTCGGTGGTTGTTGGCGAGGGAGAGAGAGAGAGAAGGCGAACCCCAGACAGGCGCCCAGTAGAAAGGTGAAGAGATTGCTGACGACGAGGCCGAGGACGACGTCGACGCGACCGAGCCGCTGGAGCAGACGCAGCAGCGCCGAGTGGCGCAGACTCAGACTGACGGCGCGCGGCGCTGCCACGGGCGCCGGACTGTTGGGCGGCGTCGTCAGCTGCTGCTGCTGATCCGAACCCCCGGCCGTGGGCGCGCGCTTGGGCCCGCTGTAGCTGCGCGGCCTGCGAGACGCCGCCTCGGCACTCGCCATCGGTGAAAGACGACGACGCGCGCGCACGCACCGCTGGCGCAGCTCTGGCCTGCTCGCCCACTCGCAGATCCACTCGGCATTGGCGCCCATGTCCTTCGCCAGCTTGTTCTTCACCATCTCCAACTGCTGGAAGTTCATGTTGGGGTCGATGGTGTTGGGACTGTGCAGACTTTTCGGGCTGCAAAGCCGTGCGTGCGAGTGCCGATTCGCCCCCAGCCGACGACGCACGGGTGCCTGTGCCACCACCTGTGCCGCCGACTGTCTTTCGTCGACACCGGCGTCGACTTCTGAGCGTCCAGCATCACGAAGGAGTCGAAGCCCGCTCCGCCGAAGCTGCTTCGACTTGACGGTTTGTTGAGCTCCACCCATGACTCGGATAAAGCTGTAACAGTCGAGTACAATCGCTGATAGTTCAACTGCATCCCCTCGCACTTACCTTCGCAATATTCGTCCGCTTCGGCAGTTTTTGAAGAGAAGATGCGGCCTTCTAGGGTGGCAGAGAGATTTCGTCGTTTCTCGACCAGCGCCGGTTTGGGCAGTAAGCTCGACATTTCGTCAGCGCGTGCCAGGGTCCGCGGTACACACACAGCCGGCCCGCGACGCGCCACCGACCGCTGCAGGAAGACGCGGTCTCCGTCTCCTCCTTGCTGCCGTTCCTTACGTCGGCTGCGATGCAGTGTCGCCTGACGACGACAGCGGTTCCGACACGACGGCGCCGCGTGTACGCACACACAGCGCCGACGACGCACACAAAGCGGGATGTGGCTGGCAACGCCGCTGGCGGGCGGGCGGGCGCGCGCGAGCGCGGTCAGCTGACCGAGAACGGCGCTGGCGACTAGCCAAGCAGCCGACGACACCCACCCACCCTACCACGGTTCTATATGTCGATTTTTCAAAATGTGCCCCGATGGCCGCAAGATGAGTCGATCAATACTTTACAAGCAATCGCAGTCGCAACTACATATTAGGCTCTCCGTCGGAGCCTACGAATTTGTTGTGACGATCAAACTGACGCCTGTGGGTAGCGGCGTGGCGTTCTGGTTGCAAACGAACAGAGTTTTGCGTAGCGCGGGCGAGACAAACGTGTTCGACTGCCAGTGTCTGTCACTTCTTTGCTTCGCCGGACTTGCGAATCTGGTTGCACATCCACTCCATTCCATCCTGAACATTGCTCGACCAGTCGTTTTTTTGTAAACAAAAACAACGAGTTTTTGTACGTTGCTCCGGACACTCACTCGGACTCCCTCTCCTGTCGTCGCGGAGCATGGCTGAATCTGCCAGGCGCGACCTCGGATAGTCATGAGCTGCAAGCCGTCCGCGATGCTGCTAGCCCGCGCTGCCGTCACCATGTCTTGTTTGTTGGCGTATATGAGCAGCGGCACGCCCTTCAGCTTCTCCTCTTCCAGCAGCTCGTTGAGCTCCTAACCGGGAGTAACAACGGCACGCATGCGCTTCCGACACAAGACGCGCCTGTCTCGCACCATGCCAGTCTCTTCGAACCGCTTGCCGTCTGCGCTGTCGATCACGTAGATCTACAACGTTCAACGCTTCTGCTAGCAGACATCTACAGTACAATCTATCCGGCACCGGAAGCTCCACAAACCAGGACGTCAGTGTGCTCGAAATAGTTTTTCCAGTAAGGTCGAATTTTCCTCTGCCCTCCGATGTCCCAGACGTTGAGCTTGAAGCCGTCCGACATGACGCTCTTGATATTGAAGCCCTAATGTCGAGCGTGTCGACAGGACCGTCCCGTCCAAACGCGCGCGGGCGAGTAAAGCGCGCAACCGACTTGTGTGGGAGTGATGTGCGTGATGTCTTCAGAAGCGAGGTGCTTGAGCAGCGTCGTCTTGCCCGCGTTGTCGAGGCCCAGCAGGAGAATGCGGAGCTCGCGGTCCTGTCGCGACTTGAGCGACTTGAGCAACGCCAGCAGGCCCTGCGCAACGCCTAGCGCAGTTCGTCGCGGCCGCGCCACCGCCGCCGCTCCAGTCTCGTCCAGCTCAACTCACCATTTTGGCGCACGACCCCCGAACTGAAGCTAGAACCGTCGCCGAGCGCCTTAGACTCCCGGCATAGAAGCCGTCGCGTTCAACTCCGTTTGTTGCACAGTTGTTGAAGGACTGCGGGACGCCGAGTCAGTATGTATGAGCGTGTCGTCATGGCGACAGAAGCCGGCGAGAAAGGCTAGTCGACGCCGCGAGCAGGGTGCACTCAACTGATTCCATCTGTCCGTGTACTGGCGCCTTGCTGGCTGGGTCCTCAACCACACGAACTCAGACGTGACGTGTACACAACACGAAATGAATAACAGTGCGTTTGGATGATGCGTCCGATGCGCGATTGATTCGGCAGTTGATGCACTTTCGTGTGCTCTAAGGAAGTGGGACCTACATACACCCAGAGAAGGAGGTGGCGGTTGCGCGTGTGTCTGCATGCGTAGGCATGCCATTGATTCCTCTCGCTGCGCGAACGACGGATCGCGATTTTAAAATGTCCAATTGACTGTCAGTCAGCAGTCTCGCAACAGCATACGACGAGCGACACACCATCTTGTCAAATTCTTGCCTTGCCTGTGTTACGAATATAGTTCTACGGTGACTTCCGATCAAAGCCTCCAAAATGGGTGGCGGCTGGCGGCTCGTGTTCCAACTTACAAACCTACCTTTTTTTCTTCAAACCGAGTGGTCGCAGTCTGGAATAACCTCTCAGCTGGTACGGTATCCTCCCCCTCAATTCATCTACTTACAAATGCGCCGCGCGCACGTGTTTGTTTGTTTGTGTGTTTGTATGCTTCGAGTAAACTCGCGAACCGCTTGACGTACGTGGACGCGCGATGGCTCGATCGAATGCTCGCGACCCCGAGATGGTCATGGGCAAGGTCGATTTTTGATATGCAAATCTATACCGTAGTTATGGCGCATTTTCAAAGTTTGCAGCACAGATTAACACTACCAAACGAATTGCACATAGGTGAATTGCACATCAAAAGACTCGCCTCGACGTCACGAGTCATTTGCACATGCTCCCGCATAATTATGCAAATGAAAATTATGCAAATTATGCCAATTCACAATTTCGCAATTTCACCCACATGGGTGATGTTGCGTGGTCAGTTGACACCTTTTGGCAGCACTTCACTGCTAAAAGCGGCAACGCTCAACTAGCTGGGCCAAGTGCCTCCCTTCGGGGAGTGGGTGAAAGCCCCAACTGCTTTTTGAAAAAAAATACTGTAAGTGTGGAACATTGTATCTTGCCTAATTGGAAAATGGAAAAAACACTGCGCATTGATGAATTGCATATCAAATGACTCGGCTAGACGTCACGAGCACTGTGGCAACGCACGCATGCAAGCACGCACGCACGCGCGCGCGCATTGGCACGCACGCATGCACTCACGATATATATATATATATATATATATATATATATTATATATATACATATCTACATATATATGGATATATGGATATATATATATACATGCATGCACGCACGCACAGGCTTATGTCGAAACATATGTACACGCACGCACGCACGCTCGCTCGCACGCACGCACGCACGCACGTACACGCACGCACGCGCGCACGCACGCTCGCACGCACGCACGAACGCACGCCCATACGCTCGCACAGAGGAGCACAGAATTTGGGCTAATTTCTGTCAACAGGGTGAACGCCCATCACGATCAACAGAGCAGCAGTGAATTTGGCGCCACCAACTGTCAACGGGGTGAACGCCCATCACAATCAACAGAGCAGCAGCGAATTTGGCGCCACCAACTGTCAACAGGGTGAACGCCCATTGCGATTAACAGAGCAGCAGTGAATTTGGCGCCACCAACTGTCAACGGGGTGAACGCCCATCACGATCAACAGAGCAGCAGTAAATTTGGCGCCACCAACTGTCAACGGGGTGAACGCCCATCACGATCAATAGAGCAGCAGTGAATTTGGTACCACCAACTGTCAACAGGGTGGATGCCCATAGTGATCAACAGAGCAGCAGTGAATTTTGGCGCCACCAACAGTCAATAGGGTGAACGCCCATCACGATCAACAGAGCAGCAGTGAATTTGGTACCATAAACTGTCAATGGGGTGAATGCCCATAGTGATCAACAGAGCAGGAGTGAATTTTGGCGCCACCAACAGTCAACAGGGTGAACGCCCATCGCGCACCTGCTTGCACAGCATGATCATGTCGACCATCATATGCAAAATCAGTTGCTTTACTCCTTAACATACACATGGCGGCCAAAGGCCGCATGCGCCTCTAATTCCTTCAAATGCCGACTCAGCAAAGAAAATCTGTACAGTTATTTAAGGGTTAGGCTCTGAAATCGCCCTCGTTCGGCGTAGCCTAGCCCTCCAGTGGCATGTGTTCAATGTATCGCACCATTGTTCGTTGTATCGCGTCGCGATGTTGTCGTGTTGTGTGTTGTTTGTGGTGTACAGTGTCGACGTGCTTGCTGGAAATAAATAAATAAAATAAATAAAATACCGTACATCGCCATCGGTTTATCACAGCGTTTGCTGTCAGCGCAGCCACAGCGCGAATGCTCTTTCCAATTTACATGCGTACGGTATTCACATACCGGTATGTATTGATTCACATCCTTTGTCTGTACGTACGCAGCGTAAACGTATACGAATTATCGCGCACATGCGAAGACTTCTGGTCGTAAATATCAGCGTGTGTGCGTGCGTGTGTGCGTGTGCGTTGCAGGCGAAGAGGTACGCAACCCGTTGCCATAGCAATACCCGTATTCGGTCGTTGTGGTGCTCATACTCTCGCCACCACATGCGCATGCGTTGTGACCATCGTTTTCAACAGGTCGGCTGTGCACGTAATGCAACGACAACCAACCGACTACGTGCCAACTGTGGAAGATCTCCAGCAGAAACTTCTGTCTGCAAAAAAGGTGAGTTGGACAAGTGTTGGAGTTGCTGTATGCGGATGTCCGACGATGGTTCAGAAAGTCGCGTCGGTGACGAGCGAGAATCGAGTCTTAAAGACTCGTCTAGCGAGGGCTGAGGCGGTGCTCACTGCCAAGGTATATACGCGACTCGTTTGCGGAGCTTGCTGATGTAGCGGACAGGGTAGCGCTGTTTAGAACAATCAATTGCGGCAATTTTTATTTCAAGATGCTATTGTAAGTGTTTGATTTTGCATGCTTTCGAATGCGTCCGCATCTTGCGTGCCATTCAGAGTTATCCCCGAAGCTCCTCAAAGTCTAGCAACATAGAGGCAGCGGCGTTGAGGTATGATTCCAAAGCAGACGATTTGTCTGTTGCCGCAATGCAGTCTGAAGCATCTAGAAGGCTGAAGAGGGAGATGTCGACAACTGATCTCGTCGAGCTCAAAATTGAAGTCGATGTGCTTTACAGCGAGGTTTTATTGAACAAACGACTCATTCAGTCGATTAGTTATACGGTGAATTTGTCCTGTTCAGCTGGCCAGATTGCGCAGACGTGACGCGAGTGGTGGTGGTGGTGGTGGTGGTGGCGCAACTGCATTTCACGAGCACATAGGACCGGCAGTGGAGAAATTGCGAGGTCCATGCGGCCATGTCGACGAGGTCGACTAGTGAGTCAGCAGAGAAGGTGCGAACGCGGAGCGGTTGCAGCTGTCGACAGCCGGTGCCAAAGGCGCCAAACCTAACGAAAGTGCTCCGCTTGGAAAGCGCTGCCGAGCACAGCGACTACGTGCTGGCCTCTCAGCGACTACGCTGACGCCAGCCTCATCGCAGAACCTAGACTCTGCCGACAGCACGTCGTCACATTCACCAACAGTCGAGCAAGGCTAGCGTAGCTGCTTTGTACGGCACAGCACAACAAGATGTACGGCGTGACACAAGATTGAACGGTTGCAGAGAGTCCAGTTGTGGCCGAGCACAAATCCACGGCAATCGACAACGCGGCTCGTTTGATCCAGAATGCCTGGAGAAAGCACAAGTCGCGAAGAGAACAGTCACAGGCAGCTGCGGTCTGTTCGGCTGTTAGCGAGCCATGGGGCAGTGTATGATACAGCTTGCGTTTTGAGGCGTCAAGGGTAGTCGGCGGCTCATTGATTGCACATTGGCTCAGATATTTGTCAGTTGAAGACGTGAGGCAAAGTGACAACTCGTCTGATCTGTTTGTGATCGCGACTTCAATGTAGCCTGTCTAGACAGCTATGTACTTTCCGTACGTTGGTGTTACTCCCCATTGATCCGAAAGCTCGCGGTACAGTACTCTTCGGCGTTATGCGCTAGCTACAACGGTGAACCGTCGAAAACTTTTTCGGAAATTTCTTTTCACCTTTTCGTGGATTGTGTGTGGCCTAAGGAAGAAGGCAGAGCAGGCAGGTATGGATCTGCAGAAGTGTTCGGACGAAGACAAGCTGGTGCTGTGCCGCAAGTACTTCTTTGGTAAGTTCCTTCACTGAGGACCACTCTTGCGACGTTGGCCACGTCAATATTCAGTTGGGTTGGCGTTGCTGCCGCTTCTCTGGTTCGTCAACTGCGTGTGGTTCTTCAAGGACGCCTTTCTGCGGCACTCCTTCGAGCAGCAGAAGTGTCTGCGCAAGTGTGCGTCCCTGCCAGTTGTCTCCGCGTTGGGGCAATGCATTGTCGCGCTGCGCGCCATTTAGACGTAGCGATGTCGGCCGTGGGCGTGCTGTTGTGGTCCTGCGTCTTCGTCGCCTGGCAGATCGTCTTCCAGACCAACCGCGTGCCTTGGGGCGCCGTCGGCGACTCCCTCAGTGTCGTCGTGCCCGTGGGATATCCATGATCTGATTGTACAACACTCGTGTCTCCCTGTATCTCTGCGAAAAGACGCCGTGGTCGTCCCTCTTGTCTGCGAAAATAGAGGCTTTCTTCGCGCGATTCGACGCACAGAGCTGCTGAGCACTATTCGTTGCGTGCCACGACGACTTGGGTGGTGGCGGAGATGTAGGCCTGTGTATGTGTGTTGTTGTAGGCATGGAGAATTGGGTGGAAGATCAGTTGCACGCGATCGTGGGACTCAGCGACCGCACGGTGACGCGCTACCTCATCGCGCAGGCCAAGAAGTGCGACTCGGAGACGCACTTCGTGGAGACGCTCGAGAAGAATGGCGCCCTCGAGGTGCGTGGCTTCGACGGTGAACCCGTGGTGCGTGCCCCTTGGACGCGACGTTGACGCGTACTGCTCGGCAGGTCGACGAGCGCGTGGAGGCGTTCGCGGCGGAGCTGTGGCGCCGCGTGCCGCACGTGCACCTGGAGCAGCGAGAGCAGCGGCACGCGGCGCGCGACCAAAAGGAGCGGGACGCGGTGACGCTGCAGCGGTGGAACCGCAACTTCCCCGTTCTCTCGGAGCCGAGCAGCAGCGGCGCCAGCGAACCCGAGGACGAGAAGCCGCCGGTCGGCTCGCTGCCGGCCGCCAAGAAGAAGCAGCTGCGACGGCGACAGAGCGACGAGGAAGATTCGGTGCCCAAGAGCAAGTGGGACAAGGGCGTCCGCTTCAAGGACGAGCCCGCGGAGGCGGCGGCCGCGTCGTCAGACTCTGAGATCGAGCTGATGGAGCAGGAACGCGAGCGTGACCTGAAGGAGCGCGACGAGCTGGCGGAACGGTTGAAGCAGAAGGACAAGGAGCGGACGCGGCACGTAGTCGAGAAGACGGACCAGAAAGCGTTTGAGGAAGCGCGCAGACGACTCAAAGTCGAGTCGGAGGACCGGCGCAAGATCGTGCCCAAGCTCAGGTGGGCCTCGTTTCCCTCGTCCCTTGTCGCGAGGCGTCTGCGAGGCGGCTTGCACTGTTGTGCGCATGGCAGGGTGGAGTCTCGCCGCGAGTACCTGAAGAAGCGCGAGGTGGACAAGCTGGACGAGCTGCGCGCCGACATCGTCGACGACGAGTACCTGTACTCGGGCGAGCGGCTGACGGCGCGCGAGCGGGCGGACCTGGAGTACCGGAAAAGGGTGCTGCACCTGGCCGACGAGTACAAGAAGGCGGGCGACATCGAGAAGGTCAAGCGCTACTACGTCCCGGAGGGCGTCAAGGACGTGCCCAAGGAGTACCGCGAGGTCGACGAGCGCGAGCGCCAGACCAACAGCGAGCAGCGCAAGTGGGAGGAGGAGAAGCTCGTCCAGGCGATCGTCAAGTACGGCGCCAAGGACGCAAAGTCCCACTCCAAGCGCAAGGAGTACGACCTCATCCTCGACGACACCATCGACTTTGTGCAGACGCTCCAGATGCCCGGTTCGCCTCTCGCTTGCATCGCGCCCGAGCTGCGCCGCGACAGAGGCCTGCTTCTCCTCTCCAGGCAAAGACGACTCGAAGGAGCCCGAGCTGTCGGAGTCGGAGCGACGGAAGCTGACGATGGAGGAGACGCGCAGGAGCCTGCCCGTGTTCCCCTTCAAGGAGGAGTTCGTCGCGGCAGTGCGCGACCACCAGGTGCTCATCATCGAGGGCGAGACGGGCAGCGGCAAGACCACGCAGCTGCCCCAGTACCTGCGCGACGCGGTTGGGTGGTCCGTGGGTTCGCTTGCGACGACGCGACAGCGAGGAAGGAGTTCGCTACAGGGCTTCTGCGCCGACAACAAGCGCATCGGCGTCACGCAGCCGCGCCGCGTCGCGGCCATGAGCGTGGCGGCGCGCGTCTCGCAGGAGATGGGCGTGAAGCTGGGCGCGCAGGTCGGCTACTGCATCCGCTTCGAGGACTGCACGAGCGAGCGCACCGTCGTCAAGTACATGACGGACGGCATGCTCCTGCGAGAGTTCCTCGCCGAGCCAGACATGCAGGCCTACAGGTACACGAACGACACACGGCACCCCATGCCCCCACGCACCGGTCGCGCATGGCTGTCTTCAGCGTCCTCATGATCGACGAGGCACACGAGCGGACGCTGCACACGGACGTCCTTTTCGGCCTCGTCAAGGACATTGCACGCTTTCGGTGCGCCGACTCGCTTCTACTGCTGCTGCCTCTGCCGTCGAACGAGACGGCGCGCGCACACTTTCAGAAAAGACTTGAAGCTGTTGATCAGCTCCGCCACCCTGGACGCGGAGAAGTTCTCGAAGTTTTTCGACGACGCTCCCATTTTCCGGATTCCCGGGCGTCGCTACCCAGTCGACATCTACTACACGAAGGCGCCAGAGGCCGATTACGTCGACGCCTGCGTCGTCTCTGTGAGTGGACAGCGGCCATCCGTGCGAGATGCCGTCGACGGATGGCTTTCGTAGGTGCTGCAAATCCACCTGACGCAACCGTTGCCCGGCGACATCCTGGTCTTCTTGACGGGCCAGGAGGAGATCGAGACGGTGCAGGAGTCGCTGCAGGAGCGCACGCGGCAACTGGGCGCCAAGATCAAGGAGCTGGTCATCCTGCCCATCTACGCCAATCTCCCTTCGGACATGCAGGCCAAGATTTTCGAGCCGACCCCTAAGGGGGCGCGGAAGGTATGGCGGGCAAGGAATGCGGGCGGGCGTGAGACACTGCGCCGTCAAAGTTGAGGTGGTGTTGGCGACGAACATCGCGGAGACGTCGGTGACGATCGACGGCATCGCTTTTGTCATCGACCCGGGCTTCAACAAGCAGAACAGCTTCGACGCCCGCAGCGGCGTCGAGCACCTGCACGTCGTGCCCGTGTCCAAGGCGGCCGCCAACCAGCGCGCCGGCCGCGCCGGCAGGACGGGGCCGGGCAAGTGCTTCCGCCTCTACACCGCCTGGGCCTACAGGCACGAACTGGAGGACCAGCCCATACCCGAGGTGCATCGCCTCCCACCCCCACGCGCTCCCTCCTCTTCTGCACGACGCCTGCTCGGCTTGTGCAGATCCAGCGGACGAACCTGGGCAACGTGGTGCTGATGCTCAAGTCGCTGGGCATCAACGACCTGATTCACTTCGACTTCCTCGACCCTCCGCCGCACGAGACGCTCGTGCTGGCGCTGGAGCAGCTCTACGCGCTGGGCGCGCTCAATCACAAGGGCGAGCTGACGAAGCTGGGCCGCCGCATGGCCGAGTTTCCCACCGACCCGCAGATGAGCAAGATGATCATGGCCAGCGAGAAGTGCGCGTCCGCGCGCGCCCTCCCGCACGACGCGTCTGACCACGCCCCCTTCCTGCAGGTACGGCTGCTCGGAGGAGGTGCTCACCATCGCTTCCATGCTCTCCGTCAACGCGGCCGTCTTCTACCGTCCCAAGGACAAGATCGTCCACGCTGACACGGCGCGCCAAGGTGGCCTCCCGGAGTGACCTCGTCGCGCACGGTCCCAATGCGCATCTCGTGTTCAGCGTTCTGGGCCCGGGGCGGCGACCACCTGACGCTGCTCAACGTCTACAACGAGTGGAAGGAGAGGGACTACTCCGTGCAGTGGTGCTACGAGAACTTCGTCCAGCAGAGGTGCGTGCGTGCTGCGCGCCGCGACCGCGTTACCATCGGAACTTCATTTTTCATTTTGAGGTCCATGAAGCGCGCCCGAGACGTGCGCGACCAGCTGGAGGGCCTGCTGGAGCGAGTCGAAATCAAGAACAAGTCGTGCGCGGGCGTAAGTGCTGCGCCGACAGCAGTGTCGAGACTCGAGCGAGAGAGGGCCGCGTGTGTGTGCAGGACAGCGTGGCGATTCGCAAGGCGATCACGGCCGGCTACTTCTACAACACGGCGCGCCTGTCGAAGGGCGGCCAGTACAAGACCGTGAAGCACCAGCAGACGGTGATGGTGCACCCCAACAGCTGTCTCTTCCAGGAGGTGGGCACGGCCAGCAAGTGGCTCGTCTACCACGAGCTCGTCTTCACCACCAAGGAATACATGCGCGAGGCAGGGGCCGCGGGAGTGACGCGTCGACAGGCGGGGGAACTCGCTCGCTTGCAGGTCGTCGAGATCGAGAACACCTGGCTCATGGAGGTCGCGCCCCACTACTACAGGCAGCGCGAGCTCGACGACGCCTCCTCCAAGAAGATGCCCAAGCAGACCGGCAAGGCCCGCGAACCGCTAGCCGGCCCCTCAAACCGGTAGCGGAGACACCCTGCTGTCTCGGCTGCTGTGTACAGAAAGAATTGTTAGCGTTCGTACACGGCTGGAATAAAAAGAAGCCGATTTTCGCAGCTGTTGACAGTTGATACATAGCTTGCTTTACTCTGGTGGTCGCTCGAATCGGTCGCCGGCTCAGTTTCTCGGCTTGGGCTGTTCGGATGGTGCATGAAGGACAAGAGGTAGGCTGGACACCACTGGGGTTGGTTCGTCACCTCATTTTGCTCGCCGTCACCGGCTTTCTTGTTCTCCGACAGGCCACCCTTGCCGAAAACATTGGTACAGTTGTACAGTACAGCACAGTTGTGGTACATTGGTACAGTAGTCCGATGTTTATTTTTGCTTGAGCTTCTGTAACCGAAATTTACATATTTGTTTTTGCAATTACAATGTCCTGGACCCTTATCTTTTGCAACATTATAAGGTAGCGAGACATTTCGGCTACATTCTCGAATGATGAATGGTAGCACTCGCTTGCTAGCTGAAACAGATGGCAAAAGGTACCAAACACGGTTCTGAATTCTGAACGGTTCTGAAAGTGGAAGCCCAAACAAGCAGAATACGGCTCGTTAGTACTCCGACGTTCAGAGGTGTACTTCATGCAAGTGAAAGAGCCGGTCGCGTTGCGGTACTCGTACGAGCTGTCGTCATCGCAGGGCTTCGGCAGCGACTTCACGCGCGTCGTCAGGGATGGCGAGATGGTGCTAGCGGAGCCGCTGCACGCGTGCAGTCCCCTCGCGTCCGCGCACGCCGCCTCGTACAGGGGCAAGGTGCTGCTGGCGGAGCGCGGGTGCGTGTTGTCTTGCGCTGCCGTCGCCTGGCGTGGCGTGGCAGTGGTGGTGTCGGTGTTCAGCGAGTGCTCGTTCTTGTCGAAGGCGGTGGTGGCGGAGGGGGCTGGCGCCGCGGCGGTGGTGGTCACTGACTCGGAGGACGGCACGGAGCGCCTGCTGAGCATGGGCGTGGACGAGACGGGCCGCCGCGTGCGCATCCCCGCCCTCTTTCTCGCCGGCGTCCACGGGCGCCGTCTGCGCCGGCACCTCGTCTACGGCGCGTCGCCCCTCGTCGTCGACCTGCCCCTCAACCTCTCGCACGTGCCCATCGACACGCTGCTCGTCTCCAAGCCTCCCTGGGAGCTATGGTGACTCAGTCGTCGGTCATGACAGAGGGCCTCGTCTGGCTCCGCCACTGCCTCGGCCGTCCGCTTTCGCCCTCGCAAGCCTCCTCGCTGCTCAAAAGACACGACGTGATCGCCAAACAGTGCAACGGCCCCGTGTGCCTTCCCTCTTCTTGTTGTTTTTGGCTTGGAATTGTGGGTTGCTCACTTGGTTGTTGACTCTCTCTCCACTCTGTTACTGTTGTTGAGTTCAGCATGTGGCACTACCCCCTATCGAACGGTTGAAATACACGTGAAACTTGTCGCAACTGGTGCAGTAGGTGGTACCGACGCGTAGCCAGTACTGACAGCGACGCCAGCAGTAGTTCCTTGATGCATTTGCGGTATGTAGAGTGATGCCCAACACAGGCAGATTTGCTGCTTCACAGTTAAAAGTTTCCAGAAGCTGTTATGGCCGAGTCGGCTATTGTGCGCAAGGCGATGACGGAGCGGTCGCCGCTGGCCGCCGAAGGTTGGCTGCTTGTCGCCAAGACGCTCGCGACGAGCTCGAAAAACTTTGACGTCGCGGTAGAACCGTTTCTTCGGCTGCTTTCTGTCTCTTCGCTTCACAAGGACCGCGTGGCTTCTTCAGATCGCGCCCTATCAGATCCAGCGTGGCAAGGGGAACGCGAAAGAGGCTGCTGACTCGCTGCAAAAACTGTAGGTGGATGAGAGCCGGCGAGCGCACTGCATCCTTTATGCCCCTTCAGCTATCTCGACTACCAGGATGAACCCCGCTTCTGGGACGAGGTCGCGACCATCGTGCGCACCCCGTCGGAGGCGACTGACGAGCTCGCGCTAAACGGCCGTGCGTTCTGCTGCTGCGCTCGTCTGCCGACTGTCTGGGTCGATTGTGTTTTCGGCATTTTTAGGCATTTTCGAGTGTCTCGACCCCTCCATGCGCGAAGTTCTACTCTTGGACTTGGCGCATCGCGCCACCGACGACGCCCACCGACTCGAACTCTTCCTGCGCGTCTGCCGCGAATTCCCCTCCAACTTTCACTCCGTCGGCGTGAGCTGCGCTTTACCTTCTCCCGTCCGGCTCTTCCTCCAGTAAGTAAAAAAGATTGCTGCAGGTGCAACTTGTCAAGCTCTTGCTTGTCGCGATCGGCAGTGCGGAAACGCCGACCGATTCGCTACTGAACCGGTTTGCACTGGGTTAGGTCGGCAGAGGCGACGCCTGTGGGATGGACTGAGAAACTGGTCGGCCGTTGCAGTGTGCGACGTGCTGCCCGAGACGCTGGAGCGGCCGGAGGCGGCGCTTTCGTCCGAGCTCCTTCTCAGAGCTGCCGATGTCGTCCTCGAACTGGCCGTCTACTGCTGCCTGCGCGCCGGGCGCCTCGACGGCGCTCTCGAGTAAGCACCTTCTTGTTGTTGGCTCGAGGGAATTGTTGAGAGATCATGTCGTCCTTTTAGTCGGTCGAATAATGAGCGAGCGACGAAGTTTCGGGCGGACCCTTTGAGCGAATCGGTTCAGCTGCTCAAGTCGATCGGCAAGAGGCTGAACTGGACCGTCGTGGTCGCGTTGCCGAGCCTGAGGTTTTGTGATTGTCAATCGGAGTCTTTCACTCCCATAGAGTTGGTACCGTGTAGAAGCAGAAGGCAGAGTACAATACTGAGTACAGTGTGCGTGCACCGTTCTGTGCAGTTGAGGATATCGTATGGCCGGTGGGCCGTCCGATGAGCGCGTCGTTTAGCCGATCATCGATTTGCGCGCTTCTGAGCAGCGGCATGGACTCGCGCGTCGACAAGGACGAGGCGACGGTTCTGCAGCTGCTTCTCCTCTCCGCGCTCACCGTCGACTACTGCCGTCTGAAGAAGGACGAGGAGCACATGGGTAGAGGCAGGGTGGCAGGAGCTTGGTTGGGCTGCGACGAGCAGTGGAGTGGCTGCGTAGGCTCCTTGGTGCTCGTGCCGCAAGAGCTGGCTTCGAACGAGGGCCGAGACCACGCGCTCTTTGGCGGCGTCGGCTCCGCGGCCGCGTCGAACAGCAGCGTTCCCATGAAGAAGCGGCGCCGACTCGAGGCGTCCGCCGCCGCCGACGGACTGCGCCTGCCGATCGTTTGCCTGTCCGCCATCTCGTTGCGTCGCTTTTTCGGGCTGGCACAACGTCGCGTCTTCTCTCAGCGCTTGGGACGGCTCGGACGCGTCTGCGAAGGACCTACTGAATATGGTGGCGCAATTGCGCCTTCCCCTGGAGCACCTGCCGACTGCGGCCGACAAGGACGAGTGCTCGGAGCTCTTTCGAAGAGCTCTCTCGGCCTGCTGGTCCGACGCGCTCCTCTATACGAACAAGTTTGCCGAGCTGGGAGTCGCCGTCGACGCCGCCTCCGTGTCCGCCGACCGACAAACCAAGTTGATGATCGTTAGTGCGCGAGACTGTTTGCAGGGCCGAGGCAGCGTTGGGAGTGAGTGGCCCACTTCTTTCTAGAAGTGTTCCGTTGCGCTGGGGCTGCGGCAGGCGTCGAAGGCCTGCTCGGCGGCGCTCGAGCTGCTCTCTTTGCCCGAGACCGCCGTCGACGAGAACGAGGCAGCGCTGGCGCAGTTCGACGCCCAGTCCAGCGCGCACCTCTACTCGTGGGCGACGAACTGCACCGCGATCACCGCCTACGTCGTCCGAGTCGTCGTCTACTGCCTCAGCAAGCAGCTCTACGCCGACAAGGAGGCGAGTCGCTGTCGTCGTCGTAGTCGTCTTCGGTCCCTCTCACCACAGGTTATTGTCGTCGCGGGTGGTCCAGGTGTCGGACGAGGTGCTGCAGACGCTGCTCGTCCTCTCCCAGTGCGGCTGGCGCAGCGGCGGCCGAGCGAGCTTCGCGGCCGCCGTCGACGCGATCAGGGCCAAGTTGACCTTCGCGTACGGCGACATGTTCGCGCACGTGACGGTCGTGGAGGCGCTCGAGGAGTTCTCCTATCTGGCGAAAGTGGCGCCTCGGCAAGGCCTGCAGTTCTTCGCGACCGAGCAGGCGCAGCAACGAACGTCCGTCCGTTCCTCCTTTTGCGCACTGCCGCGGACTGAGGAGTGCGTGCGGTTCAGGGCCAGCGCGGTGGGCACGCGCAGCGGCAGCAGGGCGCCGACGGAGCTCCAGAACTGCCTGGAAGCGCAGGTGGCGCAGGCCGGCGTCGCGCCCCTGGCGCGCCTCCTCCGCGAGTACCTCCGCTCCAAGTCACAAGCGATCGTTGCTTTCCTGCAGAACTGCGCACCTGTGGAATAGCCACGACGAGAATATACATGGCTTCTTGCGAAACGTCGCTGACAGCGGACAACAGGCGGAGGCGCACGCTGCCCCGAGGCAATGGCTGGCCGGTCACCTGGGGCTCCCCCCCCCCCCCTCTCCCATAAACGTTAGACGCGAATAGTTTTGTGTGCACGCACACACGTCTCAAATACACGTGCTTCATTGCCGTAACATGTACGTTCAGTTGGTGGGTAGAAGTGGCGGTCCAGCATAACATACACTAGCAGTCCCTTTTTGAATGACATCCGTGGGCTGTGGCGACGTAATACGCAGCGTCATCCCCCTGGCACATACGTACACGCACTGACTCTACCTGTAGAAGGTCACAATTACCAACAGAAACGAGCATGTAACATACAAGTACACATGTACAGGCCATGAATTATACAGTAGGCTATACAGATGGAGGGATGAAGGCTGTACTTCGGCAACGTGTGTGAACTATGCGTGCGTACGGTGTGGTGGCGCTGAAACATCACGTGACGTCTCAGCTGATTTTTTGGGACCAGTTGTTATCAGATTCATACCCATCAGCATGTACATACATATATGTACCGTATCGGTGTCAGGTACATACAATGTAGTACATGGATCGCAGACGCCACAGAACCGTTTCGGCATCCGGCTGCAGGATACCTACGTAAAAACGTGTGAACCGAATAGAGGGGATGATACGTGCAGTGTGCACTGCAGCACTACTATATGACATGCGTTCACAACGTCGTGGAAGGGGAAGTGTGCCGACAGAAGGAAGGGGCACACAGGAGAGCTGAAATGTGACAGGAGAGCTGAAATGTGGAATTTCAGAGCGCTGTTCGCTCTGTTGCAAGTGTTGTTCTTCCTATCGTAGTTGTGCTTGCAACGTCCACCAACAAGTACTCGGGCCCGGTCAGGGCACAATCGCAATAATGTGCGCCCCAATCGGGCGCGGACGATGTTGGCCCTCGTGCAACGTTGGCGACTCGCGCCACGACCGTCCAGGGTGGGAGATGAGTGCAACCGTCGCGTTCGTTGCATACCTTCACACAATTTTTGAGTATGATCTACAAACAAGGAAATCAGTATTCTATAATAATAAACATATCTATAATAAAAATACAATTAAAAAGCGCCTATATGGCAGAAAACGCGAATGTGACCGTGCCCACTGACGACGATGAGGACATTTCCACAGCGATCGCTGCAGCAGAAGACGAAGAGACGCTTCCGGAGGCGACAAAGGCCGGGGACGCGGGGACGGCGGCGATGCCGACGCGTCCGGAAGAGAAGGGAGGCGCCGAGGAGGACGCCCACCCGCTGCTCGAGGTCGAGTGGCCGCCGGCGGGCACGTACCAGTGCATCGTCTGCCGCAGCTGGCTGCAGCTCTTCCCCAACGGCGGCGCGACGAGGACGCGCACGCACGCGGTCAGACACGTCATGGCGCGCCACTGCGACGAGCCCATCTACCGCTGCCCGTCCGTCCGCTGCCTCAACTACGAGACGACGACGCGGAGAGCGGCGCTCGCGCACCAGAAACGACTGATGCTCCACCGAACCGCCGTGGGGGCGGCGACGCGCGTCGCGAGCGTGGAGCGCGAGCGGGAACTAGAGGAGGAGCTGCTGCGACGCTGCTTCTCGCACGTTCCACTGCCGCCGCACACGAGGCGAAGACGGAGGGGCGACACCGACGGCGCCGCCCCCGGAGAGATGATTTGATCCACGTCGCAGTCTCCTCGCTTCAAGCATGACACGCGCGCACCGCCGCGCCACGCACTAGTAGTCGTGATTTGTCAGTGTCAAATCGCTGGCTTGTATTAACAATTGTGAGAAGAAATGGCTGCGCATGCCTTGAAGAGTTTTCCTTGGGGCGCTCACTGACAATGCATCCAGGCGCAGCGCTATTTGCCGGTTCCGTGCCGACATATGTCGGTTTGATCGATTGTTCCATGGAATTCGGTGCTTCGTCGTCCTCGTCAGCGCCAAAAGTTCCAGACGGCTGCGGCGGCGGCGACGGCGAGGTATGCGGCGACGAGGGCCCAGCAGAGTCGGCGCTTGCGCAGCGGCCGGTCGAAGCTGAGGAGCACGGCGAAGCCGAGAGTCAGGCCGGCCGCGCTGCCGGCCAGGTGTGCCGCGTACGAGGTGGGATGGTCGGCCGGCGAGGTCCGCACGTAGCGGTCCCAGATGGCAAAGGAGACGTCGAAGCTCGCTGGAACGCGGCCCAATCTCCTGCCGACGCACCCCGTTCTCGCGTGGCAGCGCTTACCGACGAGCACACTGACAATGATCCACACGAATCCGCAGTCGATATGTGCGTAGTTCTGCAAAGCGCTCGGCTCAGTACAGAATATGGTGACCGCAACGAAGTGCACCGACCATCAACACGTTGGCAACGTGCGCCGACAGAAGCGCGTAGACGCCGCCTGATGAGCCCACCAAGTAGACATCTTTGTCTAAGACGCTTGTCGACAGCGATCCTAAGGCATGCGTCCAGAAATCATGTTTTCTGGAGTCACGCAAACAGCAATCACGCTGAGTTCCTACCGGCAAGAACGCCAGCAAAGTAGATGAGAGCGACGCGAGCCGTTCCGTGAAGCATCTCCAGAGGCACGCCGATGAGCAGCTGAACTATGAGATTGAACGCCAAGTGCCACCATCTGTAACGGGGACTAGTGTCGACTGCGCTTCCGTCAGCGCATCGCAATGTCGGAGCCGTAGTCGTACCCGGCGTGCACCAGGGCGTAGGTGACGAAGCGCCAGGCCTCGAGGCGACGGTCCGGCCTGTAGAGGAGCCACGAGGAGACGGCCGTGTCGACGGGCACAGGACTGTTGATGCTCGTCGCCTCTTCGTGCGTCACGCAGTCGTAGAAGAACAGGCCGATCTGCGAGAGAACGCGTCGTGTCGTCTCCTAACGAATACTAGGCGCTTGCGGAGAGCTGAAGGCTCAAATCAACCTACCTGTACAAGGGATAGGGTCGGGAGGAGGAGAGGCGGCGGCCAGCACCGATACGGCAACGCGGTGTACCGCTTCAGCTCCTGTGAGTCTTCCATCTGAGCGGCCGCACAGTCGACTGCAATGCAGTAGGCGCCGGTCCGTCGCTCCGGTGGTGAGGGCACTCCGAAGCCTGCCGAAGCGGCCCCTGCCGGCCTGACCCTCCGCTCCATCTCGTAGAGGTCTTGCTGCACGGCGACGTCGAAACTACGCCGACGTTTGTTGGAAACCTTCAAGGAGAGAGGGGTTCCTTTCAGCAGCAGGTGTTTGCGTCGAAACCCGAAACGGAGCGACACAAAAGCAGCTGGTGCCGCGCGACTTGCTTGGAACTGGCAATTAGGGCGAAATGTATGAGTCATGCGCCTCCCCGATCAATTTTGGTCCGTCGTCGTCAGGTGTACGCGCTTGCGACTGCGTAGGACTCGGGTCGGAACCGCTAGCTAGGCCAAAGGGAAATTGCGAGGTGGATTCTGGGAGGCGAAGAGAACGCTGCGCGAGCGCAGCACCGCCCCGAGGGGTGGGCGGTGTCGCGGCTGCAAATCGACGGGCGCAGACCGCTCTCAGGGGAGAACAAACAGATCATGGCAGCGGAAGGCTAGCGCCGCTTTCACCGCTTGCATGTAGCAGCCAGCCTGCCTCCTGAGGCCGCGCAAGAAAGATGGACGATGGCCCGGGCCCATTGTTGTCGCGCGTCGTCAAACAATTGGGCGGCGTGCACTTGGCCACGGCGGCTCGGCACCGTCCGCGCGACCGACGGCTATTGCGCCGCGCGGCGCAAACGCTGCCTATTTGCTCGTTCGTGCTGGCTGCCCCAAAAAACCTCCCTTTAGAACATCTGCCTCTGCCAATCATCCGTGTCTTCTTGGCGCCTCCGACAACGCGCGGAAGCGGCCGGAAAAGGCCACCAACTCAAAAGATACATTGGACTCACTAATACACACTGAACACGAAACGCGTTAGCAAACACTCAGCATTCTCCTGCTGTAGGGGAGGACGCCTACAGGCTTGAACACGTCGTCAACTCACAATGTCGACGAACTCTTGATACGTGAACGGACGCTTGTCGCCGGCTGCGGCACGCGCCTCGAGGCGGGCCATGCTCGCGGGATTGGACCTCGAGAGGACTGCGCTGCGGAAATCCGCTTCTTGGACTGCACGTCGCAGGTGCGTCGCCGACATCTCGCCGAAACCGGTGTCGTCGTGCTTCGCAAACAGCATCGCCAGTTCCTGCGCCGCTCCAGCTCAGTCGTCACCGCCAACTGCGAGACAGACGCGACAGCACTCACATCCCACGGCGTCATAAAGCCGTAGTAGATGTCTTCGAGCTCCCATGTATTCGTTGGGACGCCATCCTTGAAGCCTTCAACGAACGAAAGTGGAATCATAATCCCCTACTGTTCATCTCTCTCAGTCAGCTGGACTACGCGTTCTACAGGAAGGCCGGATTGGCGTGTCTGTGTGTGTGTGCGTGAGGTGAGGTCAGCGTGGTAGGCTGCTGAACAGACGACATCGGCAAGAGAATGGCACTCATCGTGTCTGCGTCTCGCAGAGGCTACCTAGTAATTAGACCTAGAAGACTATTGTGCTGGCGCCGTCTCATTAGGGCGGCAGAGCCGCCGGCCCGTCGGGCAGCTGGCGAAGAGCGCATAGCCGTAGCGCACCTTCTACACTGTCGTCGACGACCAAGCAAATCTCGCTGCCGACCAAGGTGCTGCTCGTGCGCGCCGACGCCTCGACAGGAGCACTCGGCTGGTGGACCGCGCCAGTGACCGTCGGCTCCGCTTCGCGCTCGACGGAACAGCTGGGAACGTCCCAATCGTCGAATCTGTCTTCTTCTTCTTCTTCTGACACGCGTTCCAGTACCGTTTTCGGTTTCAGTTGCTGCCACATCCTGAAAGCTGCGAACGAGTATCTGCACGATTACAGACTTTTCTAGTCGTGCCGTGTGTCTACAGGAGTACAGGCGGTTTAACGAGTTCCTAGGACTTTGGTGTTCCACCATAAAATGAAATAAGAATAGGAATAAGATCGGGAATGGAATTGGAATACATAGGAAGAGAATAGAAAGAATAGAATCCACTTATTGTGACTACACTTTCCATGGGGTAAGCCAGTAAGCGGCGACTGGAGACGACGCAACTGGACTGGCGACGACGGAGGACAATAGAATGAAATCTGGGGTACAAATCTAATTCTCTGGAATCATGCAAATTGTTATTAGACGCAATTAATGAGGCCAGGCTAAATACAGCGCGGCGAGGTGGTTTGAATAGGACACAGCCAGATGTCGATGCCATTGAACGCTCGTCCGTTTAGCCAGAGGCGCTGCTGGCCGCCTCGCAAAACCGATAACAGAAAGTCGTGGGCAGAATTTCGGGTTCGCGCTAGTGCACCGTCCGTCGAAGTCGTAACGAGGTAGCTGGCTGGCAGTAGCGACCGAAAGTCCGCCAGCGGCCCCAACTTTGGACCAATCAGGCGCTAAGACCCCTAAGTGCTGCCCAAAATTAGTCGATAGCGACAGCGCTATCGCACCCTACGCCGAATAAAGTGCGACACCAGGGAGTGGGTCCTTCCGCGTCCTCTGGAGGTCGACATCGGAAGGAGGCGGGACGGGGGGGGGGGGACAGGAGGCGGACGCCATCCATCAGAGACAATAAAGCGCCTTTTGTGCGTGGTGTGGCCGTGAGCGGCGACGGCGACAACGGGCCTCCGAGCGCAAGTCGTCAGTCTGCAATAAACAGTTGTGAAGGAGCCATCTCGGATAATTACGACGAGCGGACCAGCGCTAGCGCGTGCCAGCGTGTGTGTGCGCGTGGGCGATTGAACGAGGCCGCCATACACTGTAGCTCGGCTTTCTTAGCCCGCTGTGGGCCCCCTCTGTCATTCGTGACACCTCTCCGTCTGTCGCTGCTTACTGCCGTCTTTCCAGACGCGACGCGCCCACAAATGACCGCGACGTCGCGAGGCCGGCCGCTCCACATTGGGACCAGCGTTAGCTGGAGACAGCCACGCGCTGGATTAATGCGTCGCCTCTAAGCGCAGAAGGAACGCGCAGCGGTCGGAAGCGTCACTGGCACCGACGGACCACTCAATCCGTCAAACGACGCCGCCCAGAAATGGATGTGGACCGGCCGCGACGACGCTGCAAACGCGGCTGCTGGGAGCGCGAGAGCGGCCGAGTGCACTTTGCCGGCGACGCTACTGTACGCGGGAGAGGGTCGGTCGTGATAAGAGGCACCAGGGGGCCTTGTCGTTCGTCAGAGTGCGGATGGATGTGTCGTCCGTGAGAGTGCGCGGAGTGCGTGCGAGCGCGCGGCGGCGGCGTTCGGGGCTGCCGACACGAAGAACGGCGGGCGGCAATCAGTCACTCGCACTGACTGTCGGAACGGAACGACGGACACGTAGACGCCGAGAGCAGAAGCGCAATTCGAGCGGCGCAACGGAACGCGCAGCACACACACACACGGACATATGAGCCGGTCGGGGCGACAGCTTATACAACAGAACTTCTCTGTATGTAATTAGAAACTGCAATCTGGTCGGCTACAATAAAAAAAACAAGCGGCGGCGGCTTGTCAGCGCTCGAGCAGAACGGACGTCGGGAGACGGCGCTGTGCGCCGCCTGACTGGGTTTCGGTAATCTAGCGAACCTGGAAGCGTCCGGCAGCGACATATCAACCAACCGACAACAACTGTCCCCGCGCACTGTCGGCCGCAGAGGTAAAGGTAGAGGGGCGCGTCGTCGTCGTAGCTCCTGGGTTAGTGTCGCACCCTCAAGTGAGAGCCTGCTTCTCTCGCAACTTTGTACAGTCCTTGGGTTTGTCTGTTCGCTATCTAGCTACTGTATGGGGGGCGGGACGGCTGGTTCAGCAGGTCGGCATGGAGTGGAGGAGGTCGTCGAGCAGCTGCAGGGCGCGATTGAGCTGAATCTCCACCCAGCAAGGGCAGTCCCTGATCTGGTGACGTCTGGAACGCGAGCAGCTACGCCCTCTAGCTCGACTCCACACGACGCACACTGGCACAGTAACCAACTTGGGGTATCCCGCGCCCCAGCCTTTGACGAACGACACCTGGATGTCGCACAGACGGCGCAAGTCGTCGACGCCCAGGTTGACCGCCTGCACGTCGAAGCCGGCTGAACGGAAACGACCAACATGGTAATGTGACGGCAAACAAATTCGTGACGGCACGCTACCATTGTGATGTCCCGCGACGGCGGCCGCCTGCTGCTTGACCGCCGACTGAGCGATGAAGAGCTGCTCACGCATCGACTTGTAGCAATTCATCAGGTCAAATACCTATGGATCGATCGGACGCGTTTGCGCCTCTACTTCGGCAAGACGAGTAGACGAGGAGGCACCTTGATCCTGGCGTTGGGATAAATCTTGTGGACGGCATCGCCGGGCATGCGCCCGTGCTCGCGGTCGAGGTAGATGGACTTGACGAAGACGGGCAGCTTGGACTTCACCTCGAGCCACAGGTCGCCCTCGCCCTCCAGGTCCAGCTTGATACCCTCGCCGATGTGCTCCCTGTGGCGCGTCGAGAGTCGCGACGGGGCACAAGGGTCGGGGGGGGGGGGGGGAGGCGGACCGGGTCTTCTCGCTGTCCTCGGAGCGGAGAACGTTGGAGAGGGCGCCGAGGCAGAAGCGGTTGAGGCCCGTGTCCACGTGCACGCCCGACGGGTCGACGCCGCCGTCGACGAGGACGCAGAGCTGCTGGTGGGCCGACGACGCCTTGTACGTCTCGCCCACCTGCGAGTCCATCTCGTAGTACGTGATCGTGCACCAGTGCTCGGGCGCTGAACACGCTCCCATTTCATCCGCGCTTTTAATAAGCCCCCACCCCCACCGCGCCACTCACGCGGCTGCGTCGTGAGCGGCACGCCGCGGAACTGCTGCTGCTGCGCCTGCAGCTGCATGGCGCGCTCGTTGCTGTCTGAAGCGGCGCTGACGACCTGTCGAAAAGAAACCGGGTTCCACACCAAGACCCTACACATGGGAGTGGCCGCCTGAGCGTGCAGTGTGACGCCCGTGGGGTAGGAGGCGG
Organism: Paralinhomoeus sp. GSCO2_6; assembly: GCA_030248085.1. Taxonomy (NCBI): domain Eukaryota; kingdom Metazoa; phylum Nematoda; class Chromadorea; order Monhysterida; family Linhomoeidae; genus Paralinhomoeus; species Paralinhomoeus sp. GSCO2_6. The sequence continues at coordinate 61,186 of JASAMY010003177.1, forward strand.
CGTCCCCCACCCCGTGCGCCGACCCCCTGCCGCTAGCCGAGGCAGACTGCGCTTCGAAAACTAGAGGGGGGACGCTCGTCCACGCACGAAGATGTAGAGACAGCAGACATGTTTCTTGCCATTGTTTCCATGTTCGACCTTGTGTTGGGGAACGGCGCCTGCGGCCGAGGCCATGTTGGGAGGCGGGGCGGACGCGTGACCAGAAGCGGTCGAGCAGGGAGAGGTCTGCTGTTGCTGCGGCGGCTGTGGCTGCTCGCCGCCCGCGAACGACGCGTGTCGGTAGGACGACGACGGCTGCGCGGCTCCGTCGAACGGCGAAGCCACTGGCGACAGGGAACCAGCGCCCAGGTCGGACAGTGGGCGGCCTGAACCGCGAGATGGCGACGTCAATCGACGTCACTACTACAGACCTCCGTCGAGCGTCAAAGTCGACAAGTCCAAACCGCCCGGTGTGACGACGCGCTCGTAGTGGTGTGGATTCACGCAGACGAGGTCCAACTGAACACCGTCGCTTGTGGAAGAGCCAGGCAATTACGCAGCGAACCTTGGTTTCAAAGCCGTATTGGCACTCGCGCGTATGCTTCAGCTCGTTCTTGTGTAGGTCGGGATAGCGCCAAATCTTGGCGTAGACGACGTGGGGAAAGCCCTTGCGACTGGCCACCTGCGCAGTGGCGCCGAGTGAGCGAGTGATTCAGCTGCTGGACGTAAAGAGTTAGGCGCGCACCTGCAGGCGTCCGTCGAGCGTTCGCTGTATGGTGACGCACTTGGTGCGCTGCTTGCCGTTGCTGGTCACGGAGACGATGAGCGCGTCCAGTTCGTCGCGCTTGTCCTTCAGCTTCTTGATGAGACTTTCGATCGCCTTCTTGCTGAACTCCGTGTCCTTGCCCTGCAGACGAGAGAAAGGCCGACAGCTCGCTCTCGAGTGCGCCAGCCCAGGACGGACGCGCACGAACCGTGGAGAAGCACATGAGGTGCTGGACGATCGCCTGGCACGCGTCGCCCGACGTCGGCGGACGACGCGACTCGAGAGGCGTCGCCGGCTGACTCGCGCTGCCTCCGACGCCCAAGGGCGGGCCGTGACCGGGCGAGAACTGCATGCCGGGCGTTGGGTAGGCCGACGCCATGGGTTGGGTGGCGAACGGGTCTGAGGGCGCGACTCGCACAAACGGCCGCTCGGGTCTGGGGAACGTTGGGCATCGTGGAACGTTGGGCACTGGAACGTTGGGCACCAGATCGTAATCTAAAGCAGCGGGGTGCCCGCCTAGGAACGTTGGGCACTCCGCGCGGAACGTTGGGCACTATGTTGGGAACGTTGGGCACTACGCTACGCGCGGAACGTTGGGCACCATAGGAGTAGAGTTATAAAGCTCATCGATACCAGGAGTGAGAGGGAAAAAGTTCAGCGCCTCGTTGCTTCATTGGTAGTTCGGCAATGTCGCCCTCCTTTACGAAATGCTACGAGACTACTTGCGCGTCTGGAATTCTCACGTTTGTGAGAAAGTGACGTTCATCGAGTTTCAAAATGCACAGATTGACCATCACGTTCGAAAGGAGGAGGTAAAAAAGCGACAGAAGCGCTCGGAAGCGCTACGACGGACGCCCCAGCGCCATCTACGTCGCGCTCGTTGGGTCCAGTGGAGCCCGCGACGCCATGAAGGACGCTGTGTCAACGTACAAGAAACTTATTACGCGGATCCAGCGGATCTCCCCTCCTGTCACTAGCGGATCCAGTTTCGGCTCTCCCTTCCTGTCAGCTCAGATCTGGGGGGAGGGAGCGGGAGAGGAAAAAAGGACTAGCACATGGGCAAAGTGGGCAGATCTTTAGAAATTTGACCTATTTTGATTTGTAAAAAAGCCTAAACAAATTTGACCTCCTACCTCTGTCGGAAAATCCTGGATCCGCCAGTGCACTTCGTGACTAAGCCTAAACCTGAGCCTAAGTCTAAACCTAAGTAAAAGCCTAAGCCTAAGCCTAAACACAAGCTTCAAAGTGGCTGTCCCACAGACACAGTCCCACAGAGTGGCTTTCGACATAAGCCTTATTTTCAGCGAGAAACTGACAGACAGAGAGACAAAGACAGACAGGTACAATGTACATACGTATTTTCACGTTCCACCGATGGTGCCCAACGTTCCACCGATGTTGCCCAACGTTCCACCAATGGTGCCCAACGTTCCACAGGTAGTGCCCAACGTTCCATAGTGCCCAACGTTCACACAGTCGCCGCTCGCCTCTTTCCGTGCCAGGCTAGCATTACTCTATTGTTCAGTAAGCACAATCTACAGTAGCAAAGTGTGCCGAAGCAGTGTGCGAGCCGCGTCCCAGAGGCGTGGACGCTGACGGGAATGGGCGCTCCGGCGCTGGCGACGAAGGGGTTGACGGCTCTCTGGGGCAGCGGAGCGGCCGCGTAGGCTGGGAGGCGCGCGGGCGGCGCTGCAGCCTGCTGGCCGTGCAGGGCGCCGGCCATCTGGAACTGGTGGTTGTAGTGCATGGTCGACGCCGCAGCCGTCGACATGGGCGTCGCGCAGCCCAGCACGCCTGCCTGCTGCGAGACCTCGGCCACCGAAGACGCCACCGGGGACGAGACGGACGCGGTCGCTACCGACCCAGGGCCGGACATGGGCTCGCTGAAACGAGCACCGCTCCTGGAAAAGCCCGACTGAATCTGCAAGCGGCTCATGTCCAGCTCTCAGAGCTCAAACTGAGATTCACGAAACCAGCAAGTGAGAGAGGCAAGGGAGCCAACCAGGCCGGATGAGCGAAGGCGGCCTGGCAGAAGCCGGGTGCGCCCTGCGGTTGCCAGCAGCCAGCATCGTATAAGTCGCAAGAGGCGAACTGACAAGAAGACATGTTGCCAGCAGTCGAGGCGGATCGTCGGCGCGACGGCGTCGTGTCGCGTAACGGCGGCGCAAAGTGCAAGTGCAAATGCAATGTAATCAATGATGGCAAACGGCGTCCAGACAGCTATGGAGGAGGGGGACGCGTCGAGTCGGCGGAGGGGGGTTGGTGGGGCGTCGACAAAAAAGACTCGCCGCAGCCGCGGCCGCTACCTTGTTGTCGGCGGCGACGACAGATGAGACCGCCGGCTGTAGGGCCGACGCGTCGGAGGAAGGCCCCGGCCGTCCGGCAGCCTAACAAAGACGGCCGCTGGTCACCGAGGAAGACGGTGCTGGCGTTCTCTCTGCCCGCCGCAATCGCGGCCAGCTAGACGACATTAAAGCGGCGAGCGCGGCCGCCGCGCATGCGGTGAGAAGGAGCCAGAGGAAAAAAAACAACTGCTCGTCGTTACCGCGACGGCGGCCTTCGCCGCCGCCTCTGGGCCGCGTGAACCAAGGCGGCGACGCCGTTCTCAGCGGCAGTCGGCCAGGGCTCTCTCTCTCTCGCACACCGTCGTCTCGGCGAAGACCGCCGAGAGCACAAGGAGGGGATGCTGAGGAGGAGGACGAGAGATGAGGGGAATCCGCCTAGAACATGACGTCGTGCGGATCGCGCGACGTGTGTGGTCCGCTGGGCTGCGGGTGCAAATGAGGTGTTTCGCCGGCGCAGGTTGAGCAAAGCGAGCAACGGAAGCGGCCGACGAATGATGATACATACCTACATGGCATGAGCGGGGCGCGACGCAACAGCCTCCGCAACGCCGGGTCCGTCAGGTAGGAGCGTCCAAAATCACAAGGGGAGCAACACGTAACGAGCATACATGTAACTGGGGGGTTACCACCCCCCAGGTCAAAGTTACCCCTCCCCAACCCCCCCCCCCAGATTTTTTCAAAAGGTTTCCAACTTGTCTACAACTGTAAAAAGTAGTGTATTTTTCGCCTTTTTTAGTTTTTTGACCCTAAAACAGCTAAATAGCGCTATTTATAGCCTATTTTAACCTATTTTTTGACAAGTGCCTATTTAGACACTATTTAGGTACACTTTTTTACCCTCTGACACCCCCTCCCTCTTCAAATCTGCTTACCCCCCCCCCCCCCCACACCCCCCCCCCCCCAGAATGGTCTCTCCGACCCTCCCCCCCACTTCAAAAACCCGGTTACATGTATGGTAACGAGCGAGGCTCCTTTCATCCGACGCAGATTAGAGCTAGCAGGTCGTTCGCTCTGCTCCAACAAGCTTGAGCAAGGACAATTACATGTACATATGCTCAAGTGCGGACGCTCTCTGCTCCAGCGTCGGCCGCCTCCGTGGTCGCCGACGGAAATGGCCTCAGAAAAGAAGAAGACCGTGAACTATCTGATGCAAGATACCTTGCGCACTGCGCGATCGCATCTGAGCTGTTCAGCGATTCATACCTGTAACTGGGGGGGGGGGTGCCCTCCCCACTATTTTTCCAACACCCACCCAAACCCCGGTCTTATCCAACTGTGGGACCGGAGCTGGCCTTTTCACAGAGCCGTGGTGCTACTTCGATCAGTTCAGCCAGAAGACAGTCTTGACTATTGTTGAATTGACCTGGCCCCCACCTCTTCATTCACAGCGATCATCAAAGCACTTCGAAATCAAATCCAACGTTATGCATGCTCCATCCAACCAACAGCTTATGAGGCAAATCAATCCCAATCAGAAGCACGTCTGACTCACTTGGGGATCCACAGCGGGGTGGAGAGTCACAAGGACATCGCTGAGTTTGTTAATGGGGAGGGTCCAGATTTTTTTGTTGTTACTCAGCATTGAAAAACGCAGCACAATTTTCAACTTTGTAAACTGACTGAAGTATTGAAGTAAGCTCTTCTAGGCAAGTCATAAACCTGAGTCTGTGCAAGGTCTAAAACCTAAGAAAAACCATCCCTCGATAGAAAATGAGTAGCTAGACTTCGAATAACAGGCGATTAGTTGACATTTTGCCCATGAATGCTCCTTCAAAACGACATCGGGGAGCACATTCAGCAGGGTTACATTCCCAATGCCATCCGTTGACGACCGGAAGCAGCACAGATTAGTTTTGTGTTGCTGTAAATTGTGATGTGGTGGTGGTGATAGAGCTGATCCACACGACATCGGTGCGAGGAGTGCATGGTTCGCGACGAACCGCTCACCTTTTAGGAAGGACAGTCGACATTTGTCACAGGAAACGGACTAGTCGAAGCCAGTGCAATCGGGTTGGTAGCTATGCTGCTTCTTGGCGCCTCTCCAGCATTTCCCAACGAGTACACGATACAGAGCACTCACAAGTTAGCGAACCGAGAATGCTACAGTCACCTTTTTCCAAGCGTTATCTAGCAATCCAGAACAACGCTAACGGCGCAATTTCAACCAGCAAAACATAACTTGCCATAAAAGAAGATAACTTGTTGTTTAAACAAAGCTTTTCGCAAAAAAAACCTACGCGCTGTTACGAGCAACCAACTTGGCAGGTAGTTCGGTTCCGCAAATTTTCAGTCGGTTTTTCCGTACCTTGATACCACGATAGACCACGATGTCTATACTGAATTTGTGACAACAAAAAAGCTGCATGTTCGAGCGGTCGGAATTTTTAAATATCCAGCCAAAACGAGAATATATTTGCATGACTGCATGCTTGTAAAACATGTACCACTATATTTGCATATTAGCATTCTGTCTTTGTGTATACTGTACACACATACTGTACTGACACCGTAAGCAATTTAAAAGCCCGCTCTTAGTCTTAGCAGTGTCTTGGCACCGTCGCTCGTTTTCGCAATTTCTTGAAATTCAGCGAGTGGGTTGACTTTGGTGTGTCACCTAGGAGTGTGAGAAGAGAAGTATGGCTGGCATCGCTTCGGGCCGACTACAGGAGGAGCGTAAGGCGTGGAGGAAGGACCACCCTTTCGTGAGTGCGCTGCTGGACGTCGGAAGGCGTGTGGTCGACTTTGTCGTCAGCTGTTTAGGGCTACATCGCGAAACCTATAAAGAACGACGACGGCACGCTGAACTTGTTCCAGTGGGAGTGCGCGATCCCGGGAAAGGACGGCACTATCTGGGAGGGCGGCCTCTACAAGCTGCGGATGCTTTTCAAAGACGACTACCCCTCCACGCCGCCCAAATGTACGCTGTCGCGGCGCATAGTTCGTGTTGTCTGTCGGCTGTCGCCCCTTGAGACGTTGGGCTCGGTTGCAGGCAAGTTCGAGCCGCCCTTGTTCCACCCGAACGTCTACCCGAGCGGCACGGTCTGCCTCTCCTTGCTGGACGACCAGAAGGACTGGAAACCGGCGATCACGATCAAACAGGTACGCGCTTCGTTGGTTTCGCCAATGAGTGCGTCGCTAGGGAATTTATGCGCTGTGTGTGTATGTAGATCCTGCTCGGTATCCAGGACCTGTTGAACAATCCCAACCCCGAGGACCCCGCGCAGGCAGAGGCCTACCAGATCTACATGTGAGTGCGGCGCGTCACGTCTTGCGGACTGACTTACGGCCAGGCTCGGTCCACTGCGCAGGTCGAACCGTGTCGAGTACGAGAAACGCGTACGCACGCAGGCGCGCCAGTTCAACAAGGACGCCGTCGTCGCCATGATGGCTTGAAGCCTCGCGACGACCAATCCTTTCATCTCTCGTCCTCTCTTGGTGGAGCACTCCCCGCGTGGTCTAGTAAAGGTTATCCGACGACCGGTGTCGTGTTCACTCGCAACATGCATCGACGTGTAACAAGTGAAGCGCGAAGGTCGAATTCCGTTGGGTGGAAGAGGAGCGCAAGAGGTGTGTGTATTGCTTGACAACAAAAGCTGTTCATTCATCGTCTGCAAAACCTGACGTAACATCAACAACGCTTAACAATCGACACCTAACAAACAAACTCCCGCACCGCACGATCCTACTACGCGTTTCATGTCATTGCGCGATAAGTTAACATAATGCGTGAGTGGAGAAGGCTGCCGAGGGTCGGCTCGGAGCAGCTTGGGCACCAGTGTGTGTGTTCGCGCGTTCCAGTCGGTGTCGAGGTAGGCGGGGCGGTCAGAGTTCGGAGGGGTCGTGCTTCTGGAGCTGCTCGCCGTAGTCGGTCACCTGGCTGCCGACGAAGACGTCGTAGTGGTTGAGGATCTCCGCTTCCGTCAGCGACGCATCCTACATACACTCGTCATCGTCGGCTGCGCATTACGGCTCTCGTAGGAGCCTGGTGGTGACCGACCTTGTTGTCGTCTGCCATGTGTATGAGGTGGCGCGCCTCGGCCTCTGCGTGGTCGAATCCCTCGGGCATGACCCAGGCGGCCATCTCGTCGCGGTCGAGCTTGCCGTCCTTGTTCTTGTCGCGCTCGTCGCGGAACGTCTCCCGCTCAGAGGCCACCCACTCGGGCTCCTTGCCCTTGAGGTCGGGATAGTCCTCTGGTCGGTACATGTCGCCCAGGTACTCGTCCAGAGAGACCGCGCCGTCCTTGTCCTTGTCCAGGTCCTCGAGCGTCTCCTGCACACGGGACGGACACACGCCTCAGGAGGGCGGCGCCGGCACCGACAGCCGGCCGCGGTCTACCTCGACGACGCTGTCGCGCATGCCGTCGCAGTCCTCGGGGTGCATGAAGCACGCGTACTCGGACTTGTCGAGGACGCCGTCGCCGCTCACGTCCGCCTTCTTCCAGCGCTTCTCGTCGCGCGTCAGCATCTTCTTGTAGTCGGCCTCGAGATGCGACGCGGACGCGTCTGCAACGGGGAGAGTCCCAGAGCGGCGCGCGCATGGACGACCCGGTGGAGGAAACGATCGCACCACCGAACTCGACAAACCTGCGCTGCCGTATACGTTCTCGGCGTAGTCGGTCCACTGCAGCGTGCCTCCCTTGACTTTCTCGGCGTCGTAGTTGGCCCAGGTGCGTTCCACGTCGTTCTCGACGTAACGGTGCTGCATGAAGTTGATGTGCTTCATCAGCTCCTCCTCCGTGATCGAGCCGTCGCCGTCGACGTCGATCTTAGGCAGCAGCTTCCTGACGACCGTCGTGCGTCGCGTTCGTGGCCGCATCGCAGCACGCTGACGACGCCGCCCACTCACTTGAGACGCTTCTTGCTCTCTTCCGGCGAAAGGTCGTCGAACTCGGCCGCTTCGTCCTTGCCCAGGAACTGTTCGTGGTCGTAGCTGGCATCGTGCTCGCCATCTTTCTTGTGGTCCTTCTCGTTCTAAGCACAGCTGTCTTCTATTGTACAGACTACAGCAGAGGGTGGACGACGCCGACTGCGCTTACAGGCAGACTTGCAAAAGCAAGGCTACAGAAGAGCAGTAGAGCGACGACCGTTGGTGATTGCATAGTGTTCCTTTAAGATTGTAACGTCGTGGTGTAGACACTGCCGACAGGAACGAACGGCCGGCCCTGTCGAACGCTGAGAACCCTAAAAGGAACTGAGAAATTGCCGAATTGCGCCTATTGGCTGTGTGCAGAGCTCCACGTCAGCAGAGCAATGGAAGACAGCGGTCGCGCACGCGTTAACGCGGTCTGGCGCGGCGGAAGGAACGGAGCGAGAGAAAGAGAGGCCGTCGTCTGGACTGGCCGACTGAGCAGGCGGCGCGGCGTCGGCGGCTCGACAGCGGCCGACGATCCTGCCGGCTGCTCGGCCGCCCCTCTCTCAGGCCGCCCCACACACACACACACACACACAACGCCGCCGTACTACGCGGCGACGACTCCCAGCGCCGAGGGTAAAGTTCGCCTCTCCTGTCCATCACCGACGTATACGCGCGCAGATGGACGCGAGAAACAATGTGTTACGACGGAGAGAGAGAGAGAGAGGGAGTTTTGAGCGCCTCGGCACAGCACCGACGTTCTGTCAATCATCAATGTACGCGACTGTATGCCATACCGTACCGTGTACTTGCTTCTAGTCAATCAGCTGCCCTGTGAGTGCGAGCGTGCATGTACCGACTGCAACGGCAGCACACCGCACCACACTTTCTCCAGTAACCAACCGATCTCGCCCACCCAGTAGCGTCCGCTGGGGGGGGCAGGGGGGGGGCTCCCAGTCCCGTCCCCCCCATTGAAAATATTCCCAGATTTTTTGCAACAGGGTACCACCATCAAAACGCCCCCCCCCCCCCCCCACCTGTAACCGGGTCTGGAAGAGTGGGTGGAGGGGGGGGAGTAAATGGCCAAATTCTGGGGGAGGGGTGTGGGGGGGGGGGGGGTAGCTGGCCATTCTTTGAGTTATACTTGTACTTTTTGGTTAAAAATGGGTATAAGTAGGGTCTAAACAGTGTTATTTAGCTGTTTTATGGTTATATAACACTGAAAAGCACTGAAATACACCAACATTTACTCACTTTTATCGTTTTAGACTGAGTGAAAATCCCTTGGGAAAATTCTGGGGAGGAGGGTTGGGGGGGGGCGAGTTGGAAAAATTCGGCGGGGACCCCAACCCCCCCCCCCCCCAGTTACCAGTTACAGGTATGGGTGCCACCCCCTGTTGAAATTGGCCTTCAAAAGTGCGGGGACAAGGGGCGCATGGGGCGTATGTAAGTTCGCGCATGTAGGTTCGCGCAGACTTCGTATATGCGAAGTACAATATTCTCGACGGCGGCTCGAGTTTCTTTCGCTCAAACCAGTATGTACGTAATACAGCATAACAACAGTCGTACTGAATTTTATATTTGCCTGTATTTGCATGTATTATTTCAGCAGTTTTGAACGAAGTAATTAGTATGCAAATATGTTCTACAACAGCTACCGTAAGTACAGTAAAATTACTATTTCGTACGAAAAGACAAGCAAACTACAGTACTACCATGTGTAAGCAAACTACAGTACAACCATGTGTAAGCAAACTACAGTACTACCATGCTGTGAATGACGTATAGTAGGATTCACAGCATACTAGTAGTATTAGTATACTGCCGTTCTCTGGGCTTTCTTGGCAAGGTTGGCCCCTTGCCGAGCCGAGATGTTAGTTACCAACAGGGTTAGCTGATGTAAATGGCGCGCGCGTTTCAGATCCAGCAGGCGCAGATGGAGGCGCGCTGCGAGTGCGGCGCCGACTACGACTGGCTCTCGTCCAAGGAGCGACTCAAGAGCAAACTAGCCAGTCTGCGTAATCTTGCCAGGCGAGTGCACCACGCGTGACAGTCAGAGTTCAAAAGAGAACCCTAGCGACGCCTTCAGGTTTGCGAACATGCCCACTTTGGAGCACTGCGTCACTTGGATCGACGTCGGCAACCCGCAGCTGCGATAGACGCTCACGACTTGTGTACACTGTTGAGAGTTTGCCTTGCGAGACGGTGCAAAATTAGTGTTCACACTTTGGCAGCCGTATAACTATCATTGACAATGGCGACCACTTGACAATGACGCAATGTTGCAGTGACGCGTGGGCTACGCGTGGGCGCGCCGGCTCGTCGCCTTGGTTCTCCTGCCACCAGGCTGCATGATGGCGGCTTAGAACAACATTCTCAACCGCTGCCCCATCACCGGCACTGACGCCATCGACGCGCGCATCTTCCGCTTCGCCACCTACGTTGTCACAACGTGCATGACCTCCGGCCCCAACCAGCACGTGACGTGGAAGGCGGAGAAGCTGTCCCACTTCCTCGTTCCGGTGGGCGCCCGCCCCCCGCACGACCAACCATATGGAAGGCTGCAATAACGCTCTGCAACACAAGTTCAACGGCCGCGAGCATCCGCCTCTAGGAGAATTCTTTGTCCGCTTCAAGTTAGACCAAACCAAACGAAACCTCATGGGGGGGGGCAAGTAACCAATGTGCACGTTGCCATTTAGGAGGTCCACAACGCGCGACAAGTTCGGGTCAAGCACCTTTTCACCGCACCCCTGAAGCAGCGTCTGCAGGCGTTCGTCGACAACGACATCACACCCAATGTATCTAGAGGCATATGTTGAAATTTCTTTTCTTCTACAGTCAGCGTAGGTCGAACTCCGCGCGAAAGCAGTGCCTGGCTAGCTGGTAGGCAGACCGTCGGTGTCGACGATAGTGGTCTGAATTCGGCCGTTGTGGGTGGAAACCATCACACTAAAAGCACGATGTGGTTTTGCGCGCAGCTGGGAACGGAACCGAAGTTGCTGACGTCGTATTGGTGGTCGGCAGCTGAATTCCCGAATCTTGCACGACGGTGGGAAGGCTGTCGACAAGAACTCCGCTCGGTTGGAAAAACAGCCTGGTTGGCAACGCCTCACTGACGAGACGAGACGGTATCCGGTAGCCTGGGGTTGATCGGCGCGTCCAGCCTGTAAACGGTCAACATGTGACTTGGCAGTGGTACAAAGGCAATCGGACCGAAGCAGCTTGAGGCGGCTCGGATAGGCCAACTTTGCCGTGGCCAGCTAGTCGATCAGCCGCTTGTGACTGACGAACTCCTCGCCCGCGCCGACGCCGCCAGGTCTCACGAGGAAGACGCAGATGCTGCCACGCTCCAGCTCGTCCACGAGGCGGCTCTCCTGACGAGGGCCAGTGAGGACAAAGTCCGGTCGCACGCCCGGCGCAAAGGTCGGCGTCTGGCGGCCGCAAGCGGCCAGGAAGCGCACGTTGTCAAACATAGCGCGGTTGTCGCGCGAAGAGACGTAACGGCCTCCGTCTGCGACTCTGAAGCGCCAAGTATACCGCATCCAACACACGCCTGCTGTCTCTCAAGCAGCTGCCCACCGTCGCAGCAGCTGGCGCGCCTCCAACGTGTTGAAGGCCATGGTGCTCGCGCCAGACACACCTTTCTTTCTCACGATTTTGCACTTGGCTTATTTATATACTCTGAACACTTTCTTTAGAATCCACTCAACACACATTCATTCTTTTTGGAAAGCAATTGTACTTTTCCAGTAAATAGGCAGCAAAGGGCGACAACTACTACAAAGTAAGAATAACACTCGATATGTCAACTATTTCGTAGACCCAGCAGATACAACTAAACTAGTAACTTACTAGGACTAGGCGTTAGGACTTTGCCTACACGCGACCAGTACCCCAATGGATTGCGCTCTCACAATTTGGCGTGGCGTTTGCGCTTTCCAACGTGTATATGGTCTTCACTGCAGCTGGTGTTGAGAATTTGCATGCAGTAAGCAATACAGCATGCAATTGCAGGCTTTTCTCACTGACACTCTCACACGCATCACAGTCACATACATGTGAGAAACGTTCTAATGTACACATACATGTGCATACACACCCACGCGCGCCCAGACAACTCGATCTCCGACCGCTCAATATCCGCGGGGTTTACTGAACTGCTGATGTACATGTGGTGTGCGAGTACGTGTGGTCTTGAGGAACCAGCAGTCGTTTTGAGAACTCTCGCAACGAGAGGAGGAAAGGTGAATCGTGGACGTGAGAAACGTCCTAAAGTTGGGCTTCGATGCTACGCGCGCTGCCCTTTGCTGTAGCGGCAATCGCACGTGAAAGCCGACTCACGCACGCACGCACGTCGTGAACCAACGGTGTAGTAACGAATAATTTCCAAATACATCAACAACAACAACACGAGGTCCAACGAACGAATGGAGGGGGGGGGGGGAGGAGTGAGCACAGTGCCGCAGTCTACGGTAACCTTGCACCTCTGACAACTAGTTGGCCGAGGAGCGCTGAGGCGGATCCAGAATGGCGACGGCTCTCAAGGGTACGACGACGTGCTCGTCTGCGTCCGCGACGCCGACTCTGAGGCGACCTTCGAACCGGCCCGCGGCCGTCGGCACAAACTTGACGCGCACCGTCACGTACTTCCTCTTCCTGCAACGTCCACTACTCCACTACGGCCGAAGCAGCCGCCGCCGCCTACCACAGCTTGAAGGTGGGACAGCCGACTTCGAAGGGGCCGCTCAGCACCTCGAACGTCAGCTGAACGGGGGAGGAGAGGAGAGGGGTGAGAGTCAAAGGAGGTTGGCGCATCGGAGGGAGGAGTTGCGACGCACGGTCTTGGCCTCGTCCGAGTCGTTCTTGAGCATGAGCAGCATCGCGTCCCAGGCGTCCACGAGCGTCTCCTTGAACGACAACGCCGTCGGAGAGACGACCACGCCGCCGGGAGCGACGCTTTTCGTCCTGTCCGACAGCGTCAGCGTCCGCCTCTTCGTCGCTACTTCAGCTCTGCTAGGACGAGAGGAGAGACTGCATCGTGTCATCACGCACAGACGCGCACTGAGACCAACTCCTTTGAAGCAGCGGCGGACGAGGGTCGGCCGCTCGAGCCGAAGGAAGCGCGGGAATTGCGGCTGGGAGCGGACGAGCTGGACGTCGACGCCGCCTCCGAGAGTCTGCAGGAATGCGAGCGGTCGGCGGCGGCGCTCGGCTGCGGCGAATGGAGCTTGACGACGAAGCGACGCAGAGAGGCGTTGAGCAGCCGAGCGTCCGACATGCCCACGGCAGGCGCCGACGCTTCTCAAACCACAGCGACTGCACAGTCCGCCCTCGGCCAAGTCTCACTCCTCACCATCACCAGTCCTTCCGTCCTCGCCCAAAAAGTACGTCGTGAAACGAGAAATGCCGTTCAGAACAGAGTCCCTAACCGTTTTGTCTGCCGAGAGTTTCAACAGTCTGCAGCAGAAAGGTGCTAGTGTTCCTTTACGACATTCAGAAAGGTCATGCGCGTACGTTCTCAGTCTCTGGCGCTGCTCTTCCTCTCCCCATTCGACTAAGCAGAACCTCGGCAGATCCGTCGGCGGCTCGCCGTCTGGCGTCGCCAACTTGATCTCCTTACAAGGTCCATCAAAAGCTGAACCTCAGCCTACTGTACCTACTACCGTACCCTCAATTCGTTTTTCTTGAGGCAGAAGGCGGCGACGCTCGCTTTGAGTCGGTCGCACGCAGTCGAGAGTCGAGCGTCTAGTCACAGGAGGGTGGCTGAGTGGCGAGGGGGGAGGGGTGCTCACCGGCGAAGACGGAGACGGCTACGAACGCGTCGCGGACGCCGAAGTTCTTGACGAAGAGGGAGGCGTGTCGACGCGTTGCGGGCCACGAAAAGCGGTAGCGGCAAGTCGTCGTCGACGCCTTTGAGGAGAAGGACGGCGACTCGCTGAGACGCACGCCAGCCGAGCCGCCGAAGCCGAACAACGCGATCTGAGCCGAACGGAATACCTCTCATTCTCATCACACTGCCCACGACAGGAGCGCGCACCGCACCGAATAGTTCGCCGGTCCGTTGGGCACGTGCACGTGAATGTTCTCTTTGTAGGCGAGCGCGTCGGCGGGCCGAAAGACGACTTTGAAGGACCACCGCTCGCCGGGCTTCAAGAAGATGGCGCGACTGCGACCCGGGGGGTCCCTCGACGCCGCCGACGAGCCGTCGTCAATCTAGGCGACAAGCAACAAGACTGCAGAATTGTAGCTCAAACGCCGTCAGTTCACTCACCATGAATGCACCGTTGTCAAACTTGAGCGAGACCAGCAGTTGCAGCAGCTGGTCGGTTTCGTTCGTCAGGAAGTTCTGCTGGACCGTCGACAGTCCCAGCTCTGCAAATCGGTGGCTTTCACTTGCGGACGTTGAAGTAGAACACAGCCAACAGAAGCGCTACCTGTAAAACCGAAGAGCATGCGACTGCGGTCGACACGAATGTCTCGATTCCCCGCTCCTCCTCCTCTTGACGACATTTTCGACACCACCGACGGCTGTTCCACGCAGGACAAGTCGACAGAGGACGCGGCTGACGACGGCGGCCGTCTAGATTGGTCCGCGTCGAGCGTGAAGTCCGAAGGCCCCAACGGTGTCGCTGCAGCGAACTCAATTCGACCGCTGATGCGAGTGCTCAACTGTGACTCGAGCAGCTAGCTACCTCTGGAACTGTTGTCCGCCACTTGGTCGTCTCTGGGAGCAACGGCCCTTTTCAACAGGGCGCCGCCCGAATTTTCCCCCGTAGCCGGTGCGGATTTCTTTTTGGAGCGAGCGTCACGCTCCTCGAGCAGTCGGCGCACGAGCAGAGAGCTGCTGTCCGTCAGCGACTGCCTGGCGAGCAGCTGCTCCACTGCCGACATCGTCAGCGCGCTCGGCTCCGCCCCGCCGTCCAAGAAACTGCCCAGCGGCACATTCTTGACGTCCGTCAGTGGCGACCGACGACTCTGCTGAGGTGGGCGAAAGCCCGGCTTTCGCTGCGATCCTACAAGCGCTGCCAGCCGCCGCAACGAACCTGTTGCAGCTGAGGACGAACTGTTGAGACTCGGCCAAAGTAGGCGCTGCAGTCGGCGCCATCACCACGCGTCGGCGTCGACGTCGACACGACTGGCCTAGCAGTGGAGCCGTTCCAAGGAACACAGGCGGACGACGAGTTGCCGTTTTCTGCCACCACGGAACAAACGAATGCAGCAGCTGCGTACAACTTCGATACAATACAGAAAGATTTTCTTACGGAGAGACGACGCAGGCCTGTCGGGGCCGACGGATTGGAGCGACTCGCGAAGAGGGTCCGGCGACTTGACTGACGTCCCAAAATATGCCTAACAACAACAGGCAGTCAACTGATTCGACAGCATCAAGCGTCCGACGAATCGAATCGCACCCTGGGCGCCTTGGAGCCGTTCAATGATCCCAGGTCTTCGCTCTTCGCTTGAAAGTAGGCGGTCGTCGACAGGGCGCTCGCGGCGGCCTTGCCGCTGTCGGCGGCGCGGCCCGTGCCGACGTTGGCGCTGTTCCGCAGCAGAGACGCAGCCGACTCTTCAAAGTCGACGCCCGATCCGTACTTCCACTCCATGGCGTCTTCTTGGAGGAAGCGATGCGCCTGCGCGTTCTCCTGCTGCGCGTCCTCCAGCAGCGCCAGCTTCCCGCCAAGGCCTGCCGGTGCCGACACGCGTCGACAGAACCCAGAAGCATACGTAGGGGGGTTCCCCCCCCCCGCCGCGCCCCCCCCCCCCCCCGAGCGCTTATTTATGTCGTTTTTGTCCTTTTCATGTAGCCCGCTTAGAGCTATTTAGGCGTGTTTTGGATTTTCAAAAAGCCCGTTTCGCGCTATTTGATCTTCACTTCCCCTCTGATGTATCGATCATTGTAGCGTGGCCCTCTCGCGCTCTGATTTCAAGCGGCAGGGCGGCCCCCCCCTCTTCCCTTTCGCCAACCCCCCCCCCCTTTTTTTCCCTCCCCAAGTCCTCCGTACAAGCCCTCGCGCACCACGACGCACCACCCCCCCCTATCCCCCCCCCCCCCTCTCCTGCTTGGAGGAGGCGCTTTCCCGCAGTCGCCTCGCCGCCTCCGCCAGCCCTCCCCCGCCCCGCCACTTCGATCCCCCCACTCTAGCGTCCAGGCCAGGCGCTGGCGCAGGCCCCTTCTCCAGAGAACCACTCGCCCTCTCCGCGTCCACCAGAAAAGCATCAGAATCGACTTGCAATTCTGCATCAAGTCGAGAGCAGCCCAGCTCCTTCCCCAGCACTTTCCCTCTCCACGCCACCACCTCGCATCTCTTCAACCTCGCTTCACCCCCCCTGCACCTTCCCATCTTCTCCTTCGCCACCCAGCCTCCCCCACCTCTCCTCCTCCCATCAAGAGCCCCTCTCTTTCTCCCCCAAGTTAACAGGGAGCCTCCCTCGCATCTCTCCTCCCGCATCGTGCTTCCGGTTTCGCAGGCCGCTGCGCTCCTTCATCCGCCTTCCTCCATCTAGCAAGGTCTCATCAAGCTCTCTCTCGTCGATGGAGCAATGAGCGCAGTTTCCTTCACTGTTCTTCTCTACTCCGATTTAAATTCTTCCCCCCTCTCCTCTTCCGACGAGCGAGGTTAGTCGATGGTCAAAAATGGCGTTTCCTCACTTCTCCCCACCTCGTTTCCCCCACGTTTCCCTCCGATTCAGAGCTGTTTCTTGGCTCAAGGAGCTTTCTTTAACCTGCGTCTACCACTTCTCTCCGCCCCCCTCTACCTTTTCCTCTCTCACCTCCCAGCAGCCTCCTCCTCTCCAGGCCAGGCTCGCGCTCGTCCCCCTTCCCCTCCCCGCTCCCTCTTCGCCGCGACACCTGCTTATCATTAATCGTTCGCCCTCCAAGATATCCCGTTCTCTCCATTCCCAGCGACCGTTTCTCAATTACTTTCGACTTTCTCAAGCGTTAGCCGGCTCGCTGAAGATCCGCTTTCGACATCCACAATCTTTCGATACTCGAGAGATGGCTGCGCATCTCATCTTCCACTCCCACCTCCTTCCGGTTGGCAGTTTCTAAGAGAAGGTCCGCCTTCCCTCCAGGGAGCGCCTCAAGCCTCTACCTGGCTCGAGAAGTTTGAAAGTTTTTCCCGCCTCCTCTCCCCCGCCTCGCCTTCCCACCCCAGTCCCGCTACTTCGCTCCCAGTCTTCAAAAAGTAATAAAGTTACTGCTTTTCGCTCCAGCCGTCTCAATCATCCCTTTCACTATCCTTCCTTCTCTACTTCACACTTTATCCTCTCGCTCATCTACGTCCAAAGGGTCACAGCTTTTCCTTTTCCACCTCTCGCGGCGCTTTCGTCCCGCATTTCGCCACCTCTCCTCTCTTCCCTCTGGCGCCGGACAGCTGCTCTGGCAGGATGAATGGCCGAGTTTTCCACTTCCTCAACAACACACGCCTAACTCCCACACCTCGCAGATCACACTGCCATTTCACCCCTTCACACGTTTTGTTTTTCTCCACTACTCTCATTTCCTCGTCTTCTCTTCTACAACCTCAAAATCATCCTGCTTACATCTTTCTACATTCACCCACCCTCCTCAGTATGCCCTCAATTCGCCAGCCAGATTTCTCAGTTTCTTCTCGCACATCGAAGTGTGCGCTTTATCCAAAGAGATCCGCCAGTCTTCATCGGTCTCAAGCCCCAAGCCTCTCTTGGCAGAGCTGGGCGAGTTCGCGATTCTTTAGTCCGCTCGCCTCTCCCCTCCACTCTCTTCCTATAGAACTAGGGCTTTAAGCCTCTTCGCCCCCTCCCCCCACCTCACTCGCCCTCTCACCCACCCCATCCACTCCGCTTCTTGCAGGTTCCGCCCGCCTTCTCAAGCTAAAGCCCCCGCACCATCCCGCTCCGTTTGAATCCTCGCCTACAAATCTCGCGCGAAGATTCGTCGTTTCTACGCCATCTCACCGGCCTCCTGATCGCTCACCAGCGCTCGCCGCAACTCACCCCCTCTCCTTTTCGCCTGAAGCTCGAAAAGGAGGGGGAGATAGGATGATCCGACAACATTGTAAGACCGAGCGCGCCCGCTGCCGCTCATTACAATGTGACGCACCCAAGCCGCGCCGCCCAGTGGCCCCATCCGCAACATCCCGCCCCTCCCTCCCCCCACCCCACCGCCCAGCGCGCCCCCGCCCCATCGCCTTGATTGTTTTCGCCTCTCTGGCGCAGCCAGGCAGTTGGGTTTGGCCTCGCTCCGTTGACAAAACGGAAAATAAAGCTCACAACCAACGCGCAGCCAAACCAAACACAACACCCTCCTCAAATTTCCATCCCGCATTTTACCCGGATGGCTCAGCAACCCCCCCCCCTCAAACCCCCAGCCACCCCCCCCCCCTGGCTTTTCAATCTCACGTTGCCCAGAAGGCACAACGCAAGCACTTCTCTGCGTGAAGTCGAACTGCCCGTCGGAGAGCAGCGTCTTGTTCTCGGTCGAGAAGTCGACGCCAGGAGCGCCCAGAGGCAAGGAAGTTCTCATTCCAACGGACGGCCGCGCCTCACTGCGATTTTGCACGAGGCCTGCATCAGCAACTGAGGCCCAAATTTGCGAGCATGCAGCTGCACCACTGCACCGCCAAAAGCTCACTTGTCGTCGACGCCGCGGCTGACGACGACTCCTCTTCGATTCGCGACAGGGCAATGCGCGAGTTCGGCAGCGCAGTCGAGATCAACCCTTTGAGTTGGTGACTTGCGGAAGACAAATGGCCCAACTCGAGTGCAGAGGCGAGTTTCTCGACGTCTTTCACCTCTTCATCGATGACCGAACCATCGTCGTCGTCAGGGTGGACAGGAGAACCGCCGGCGACTTCGTCATCGTCGTCGCCAGGAGCGTCTTCTTCTTCTTCGTCGCCGTCAACGACGGAGCCCTCATCGTCGTCGTCTTCGTCGGCAACCACAGAACCCCTGTCGTCGTGCTCATCGACGCTGTCTCCGCCCATAGGAGCGGAACCACTTTGAGTGGCGGCCGGCGAACCGAAGAGAAACGGGTCCGACTCGGGCGAGAAAAGTAGGGGACCATCCGCATCTGAAATTCGCAACCAACTGAACACAATACCGAACGACATGCACAACTGCAAATGTTAACTCGCTTGCGAGATAACTGCTGCTGATGAGACTACTGGAAGAGTGGTTAGCCGCCGACGTGTAAGTCGCACTCATTTAGAACAACGCAAACTAAACGCTGCTTCGACAGAAACAGACACAACGAGGAAATCTTCGAGCGAAACGAAAGAACTTTTAAAAATGTTGCATTCAAAATTTGATTTCTTGCACAGTAAAACTGTCTTACTGTACGAACAACTCTTGAAGGTCCGTTGATCGTCAATCGGTCTATTGTTTTGACACTCAAAGTGTGGAGGTACGTTGATGTAGGGTAATAACACGAAAGTAACCACCAGGAACTGGGCCAGCGCAACAATAAGGAGGCAGTGCACAGCTTTCCGCATCATTTCTTTTCTATATTTCTTCAGTTCTCCGCTTTTCGTTCTCGTTAACAACGCGTTTTCTTTCGGACGTGAGGAGACACAACACAGCCTACAGAGTTTTCGTGGCAATTCGTTTGCAGACAAATCGTTTGAGTTGCGTGCCGGAGCACTTGACGTGCGCCATGCGCGCCTGGAGCGTCGAGGTCATGCGTACGACGGCGCAGTCGTTGCCTCCGCCGCTCGACGGCTTCTTGGCCCAGCGCCAGAACTTGCGATCGCCGCCCTCCTCGGCCCCTGTCGGCGTGCCGTCCGTCCAGACGGCCGGGTCCCACGACGAGCCTTTTGTTGCCGCTTAGCAATGCGGCCGGCCTTGTGTATTATGGGTGTTTCGCCTCTTCGGCTTGGGCTAGCTTTTAGAGCGAGAAACGGCTCTCCGTTCCGACGGGCAGCCCGACACAAGGTACTGACTCACACACACACACTGACCAAGCGGGCGCGCAGCTGCAGGTATACGTACGCGCCGCTCAATCGGCGTAAAGGCGAATCGGCGCAAAGGCTAACGTGGCGCCGCTTAGGAATGCGTCTGCGCCGGAAGCACGCACGCTACAGTATGCGCGTTACTACTCTAACTAACTACTGGCGGTACAGCCGCCACAGAGCCCGGCTTCTTCGTCAGGCCGATCAGCGCGCCCGACTGGTAGTTGACTGAAGCGGCCGATGGTACGACTGCCGCCAATGGCGCGAGACGGTCGCACTGACTGAGCTTGGCGATGAAGTCGGCCTCGTCGTCCGAGTGTAGGGAGACGAGCTCGCCCTTGTGCTTGCGGCAGATCTCGCGCAGACTGCTCAGCTTGCCGCCCGCCGCGCGGAACACACGGTAGCAGGCGGGCAGGGCCGCCGACGTGTACCAGCCCACCTCGCAGCCTGCAACGCTCCAGTCGTCAGTCCTCCAAGGCCAGACGACGCATGTCGCGATCCCCTACCGAAGCAGTTCAACGCTCCCGGCTCCCAACGCAGCTCTTCGTTGCACTTAATGTCGACCTGGACAATGACAGTACATTTTGTTTTATGTACCGCAAGCTGTACGTCTGTTACGGCGTCACTGTACCACTTGAGCACTGCCGGTTAAGTCGAACATAGGATCCCCGGACCGTGCCTTGTATCCCGGATTACAAGAGACCTTCGCCTTTGACGATGCGGCGTTGAACTCTATGTAGCCGTTGCTGATTCGGAATTCTCATTTTACTCACGGTGGATCGAGTTGTTTTTTTTTTTCTTTGGTGGGTTGTTATGTAGCCGTTGCTGATTCGGAACTGTCTGCATTTGTAGGCTAGAATAGGACAGCAGAGGATTGGGATCGAAGTATGAGGAGTCTCGGTTTACCGTTGCCGAGGTTTTGACAGGTGTCGGACATGTCAAAGAGGGACTTGGCCCGGTTCTTCAAGAAGCCGTCCACCATTATGCCTATGAGGCCGGGTGTGGCGATGGGCGGGGGGGCGTTGAGCAGCGCGTCCTCCAAAACCAAGGGGAGCACGTCGGACGGGTCCGCCCGTATCGTCTTCTCCAACTGCACGACGTGACCGCACCGCGTGCGGCCACGTCCGAGCGGCAACCGACGAACAACGGCGATTCGGGATCAGATTTACTGTAACCTTTGACCGAGACTTTAGGCTGCTGAGTGAGCATCTAGAAACATGTTTCGCAATTCTTTACACGCTGTTGTTCTCACTTTTGTGTTTTTTTTTCTTGACACGCTTTCAGAAAAAGAATACAAAATGTGTATTACACCTTTATCACCACCAAAGAAACAAATTTCTGAGGGTTGCGTAAACCACCAATAGATAGGGCAAGATTATCAAACCTGAGCAGACCTAACGTAAGCCTAAGTAAAGTCTAAGCAAATCCTAAGTATGGCCTTGGCCTATGCATAACTTACCAAATACTGTACCAAACTACTGATTACGGTATGTTGATTTTCACACAACACAACTCGTGCGGTCCGTGAGACAAACCGAAGATCACGGATGGACGAAGGAAGATTGGTCTGTTGTCACTAACAAGTCGTGAAGATTTGGCAAGAGACAACGTATCATGAAAGTAAAGGTGTTGTCTCGAAATCCGGCGGACTACCTCCGGGAGACGAAGAACGATATTTTTAAAGGTAGTCGAAGTCCAGCTTCTAGTCCGCTCTTGCTGTGCCTGAGCCCTAACCCGTTGTGTCTGCACGCAGCTCGTCGGAACTACAGTGCCACTGCGCACCCATTCCAAGAGGGCCGCGAGTACGTGCGCGCACTGAACTCGGCCAAGTTGGAGCGCGTCTTCGCGAAGCCGTTCGTCGGCTCGCTCGACGGCCACGCCGACGCCGTGTCGACCATTGCCAAGCACCCGTTCCGCGTCTCTCTCCTCCTCTCCGGCTCCTACGACGGCGAGATTCGCCTATGGGACCTAGCTAGGCGTCAGTGTCAGGCCGAGCTGCGAGCGCACACGGGATTTGTCAGAGGCTTGTGACCCTCTAACTCTCACTTCTAACCCTCTGTGAGTGGAACGGGCCGACTGTGGTGGCACTGGCACTCGCAGGCGTGGCCGTGGACGCGACGAGCGGTGACGCGCGCGCCTCTACGTTCCTCAGCGTGGGCGACGACCAGCAGATCAAGCGCTGGCGCCTGCCCACCCTCTCGGATAAGTCCCTCGATGTGGGCGAGCCGCTAGCAGCGATCCTCACCAAGCAGCCCGTCCTAGACGTCAACCACCACCGACTCAGGGCCGAGTACGCGACCTGCGGCGAAGGTACGCTCTCTGTACTGACGCCAGTGCAGCGACAGAGGCCAGCAGCGGCACTTGTCGACGCTCGACAGGCGTGTCGGTGTGGGACGGCGAGCGACAGACGCCCGTAAGGACGTACTCGTGGAGCGTGGACACAATCACTAAGGTTGCCTACAACCCCGTGGAAACGGAGGTGCTCGCCGCCTGCTGTCAGGACCGAGGCATCTACCTCTACGACAGTCGCGAGCGGAGTCCCCTGCGAAAGGCAAGCGCTGCCCCCCCCCCCCCTGTTCCCAGCCAATGTCGCGCGCTCTCTGTTTAGGTCGTGCTGAAGTTGCGCTCGAACGCCGTCTGCTGGAACCCCATGGAGGCGTACATGTTCACCGTCGCCAACGAGGACTACAAGTGAGCTCTCGCTTATTGAGCCCCCGACCCTCCAGAGGACGCGTTTGTGTCCTCCGCCCAGTCTGTACACGTTCGACGCGCGCTACCTGAAGAGGGCGGCGCGCGTGCACATGGACCACACGGAGGCGGTGCTCTGCCTCGACTACTCGCCCACCGGCAGGGAGGTCGTATCCGGCTCCTTCGACAAGACACTGCGCATCTTTCCCGTCGACAAGGGACGCAGCAGGTGCGGCGTCTCCGTGGTTGCACGGCCCTGACGATTCGCCCGACTGCACGCAGGGAGGTGTACCACACGCGGCGCATGCACCGCGTGACGTCAGTCGGATGGACGATGGACAGCAAGTTCGTCGTGAGCGGCTCGGACGAGATGAACCTCCGCCTCTGGAAGGCCTCCGCTTCCGAGAAGCTCGGCATCGTAGGGCAGGCCGGCTGGCTGCTGTGGCTTGTCGGCGGCGCCGACGGCATTCGCGTCCGCGTTTTGCAGCTGAGTCGGCGCGAGGAGCAGGCGTCGGCGTACGCGGGCCAGCTCAAGGACAAGTTCGCCGCGCACCCCCAAGTGCGACGCGTGCTGCGCAAGCGGCACGTGCCCAAGCACGTCTACAACGCGCGCAACGAGCACCGCGCCATACGAGAGGCCGACAAGCGCAAGGAGGCCAACCGCCGACACTTCTCCTCCACCGACGCCCAGCGCCGCCGACCGAGAGAGGACCAGCGCTCCGCCGCACTCGTCGGCGAAACCGAGTAGGTGGAACCGTCACCCTGACGAACACCGGCCACGCTACATTGCTCAGTGTCGAATCTTTCGACTCTCCTGCTGAATTGCGCAGCAACAGATCGACTATCGAAGCTGGTGCACTCGCACAACAATTTTACGCATCACGCGGTTCACTCTACGAGATTGTTGAACGTTTGTGTCTTTTTTGTCTGCAGTACGCTACATTTGCACCTTTCCTTGTGGGCAACGCACTGAGCGCTGTGCAAGGCGCCATCTAGCGTCCCTTCTCGGCGCCGAAGCGTTGTAGTTTGTCACAAGTACATACACAGTAGTGGAATGGTACGATTGGGGAATCACAGTCAGTTGGGCGCCGAGTCGATTACCGAGTCGGACCGGAGAGCGTCGTCTTTGGTCGTTGTCGTCGCAGGCGCTTTCTTGCGCCTGTTCTGTCGGTCTCGTCGGCGGTCGGACTTCCGGGGGTTGCACGCCTTGGTGCCCACGTTGTTATTGTCGAGCTCGCAGTCGGCTGGCGCCGCGGCGGCGCCCACTCGTGCCGGTAGGATGTCGTCCTCGCTGAGTTGCCGACCGTGGACGCGCGCCCGTGGGGCGACGTCCGCCTGTGGCGAGCGCTGCGTCAGCGAGTTGGCGCGCAACCGACGAGGCAGCGTCGTCGCCAGAGCCGAGCAGGTCTCGTTGCCGCCGCCGGCCGTCGGCTGGCCTCGCTTGTTGCGGCCGCCCACGGCGGCGGCTGCGCAGCACGACGCCAGGATCCGACGGAAGGCGCGCCGAAAGTCGCGATTGAAGATGGAGTAGATCACCGGGTTCAAGGTGGAATTGGTGTAACCCAGCCAGGTCACCGCTTGGAAGAGGCGCTTGTGCACCAGGTCGTCCTTCCAGGACCGGAGAACGTTGACGCAGAAGAAGGGCGTCCAGCAGACGAGGAAGATGCCCATGATGGCGCCGAGAGTCACTCGCGCCTTATGGTCGGACACGGCCGCGTTGACTCGCTGCTCCCTGGCGGCGCCGTCAGCAGGCTGGGCCCCAGCTCGGAAAGCCGTGTCCGTGCCTCTGCCGCGCAACAGCGGAGTGGCGACGGCGCCGCCGGAGTCGAGTGGGCCGGCGGCGGCTCCGGCGCACAGCTGCCTGTCGGCGGCGCCGGCGGCGTTGGCGTTGAGCAGTTCCGCCTGTTGAATGGAAAAGGAGCGTAGCGCCTGACAGTGCGCGATCAGCAACTGTGACGTGCTCTGAAAAGAAAAGGGGGAAGAAGAGCAGAAGGGACAGACCCGCTCGGTGGCCCCCTCTCGTCGAGCATGCACGCTACACGGGCCGCGACCAAGAACCAGCTAATCGGCCCGCATCCTTTTGACGTACTCTCATAGCCGAATGCGAATGCGTGATGCAAGGCCAGGCCAGGCACGCAGAGTGGGAATGGCAGCCACCGCTAATAGGGTGCGACCGTACCCCGCCGCATTCGACCGTGATATCAATGAAGCGAAGTGATCGCCGGCCAGTGCGATCAAAGCGGTGCTGCTGACCTTGTACTGCTGCTTGATCGTGCGCACGTGCATGCGCGCGTAGAGGTAGAGACGCGTGTAGAGCAGCACCATCACGGCCGCCGGCAAGAAGAAGCTCAGGCAGGAGGACAGCGTCCCGTAGAGCGGGCCCAACGTGAGCAGGCACTCGTCGGGCGGGCGGTCGGTCGACGCCGTGTCCATGATCAGCTGCGAGAAGCCGATCGAGAAGGCCATCAGCCAGACGACGAAGATCGCGTAGACGATGCGTCGCCTCTTCACGTAGCGCACGTAGAGCATCGGCCTCGAGATGTGCCAATATCTGAACCTCTACTCATTGAGCTGGGGATCTACCGTAACACTGGCTGACGCTACAGTTGTACGTGTATAGTTCGCAGTGTACATGCCCTACGTAGTACCTGTCGAGCGCGATGGCGCACAAGTTGAGTATGGAGGCGGAGCAGGCGGCGATGTCGAACGAGATCCACAGCTGGCAGTAGAGTCGTCCGAAGGGCCAGCGGTCCATGAGGTCGTTGGCCGCGGCGAAGGCCATGACGAGAGCCGACACGAGCAGGTCGGACGCGGCGAGGGAGACGAGGAAGAGGTTCTCGGGCTGACGGCGCAGATGGCGGTCTGCGTAGATGGCGACGCAGACGAGACAGTTGCCGAACAGCGCCGCCAGCGTCAGCACGGCGAAGAGGGCGCCCAGCAGCAGCGTGCCCGCCTCAAACATCGCCCTCAGTCCGCCGTCGTCCCAGTTGCAGCGCCGCAGTCGTCGGCCGCTCCGCGTCACGCTCCTCGGCCGTTTCCATTAATCGGACACAACTCGTTGAGGGCCAGGCTAAAATGAATGAACGCATGAAAACCAATAGACGAATGACGGGGGGTCGGCGG
The DNA here is from genome assembly GCA_030248085.1 of Paralinhomoeus sp. GSCO2_6. NCBI lineage: Eukaryota > Metazoa > Nematoda > Chromadorea > Monhysterida > Linhomoeidae > Paralinhomoeus > Paralinhomoeus sp. GSCO2_6. The sequence goes on from JASAMY010003177.1 coordinate 86,872, forward strand.
AGCCGCAACGGGCACTCGCTGGCGACAACTAGGACCAAACAGATGAAGCGACACAACGGAGGAAAATTGTTTGGGGAACATCGCCCTATTATACCTCAAGCGTTCACATCAACAGTAGATCGACGCAAGTAATGCGAACAGCGCTGTAGGTACGACGACGCGTACGTCTGCAGTTTGCAGTGTCGGACTCCATTCGTGATTTCAAGCGGAGTAGCGTCCAGCTATGTATGGCGCTTCCGTGTCCCCTTGAGATCGATTGTATTGACGGACGGCCTATTTTTGGAGAGGCGCATGAGCTGTACGTACATACGAGAGGCGGCAGAAGTTGCGTTTGCGGTGCGCGGTCGGTCATTGGTTGGGTCGTTGTGTTTGCGCAGTAGTCAGAAGGGGCGCTGGAGCCTTCGGGAGCGCTCGCGTGTGACCGGCCAGCGGACTAAGTCAGTTGAGCCAAGGGAGGAGCGTGCCGCAAGGCACAATTTCGCCCAAATTGCCAAGAACGTCGGAGTGGGAAGCCGCCGACCGACGGCAGGCAGGCGAAGCGGCCAGCGCTTATTACTCGGCCGAACGGCACAACGCCACACGTCCTTCGCCCATTTGTCACATGGCTAAGTTTTAGGAGCGCGTCCTCTCTGGAGCCCTTCTCTCGCGCCGACAAACGACGCCGCCGAGCCGAGCAGCCGAGCTCACTTATCGTTTCGGTCCATTGATCGGACGCCAACTTGCCTCCGCCCGCGGTCCGGATGTGGGCGGGGAAAGCAAGCGCCGCTCGACGAGCTCATCCATATTAGATCAGAACTGAAGGCTGCAGAGCGCACATCCCATGAGAAGGCCAGACAGCCCGGCTAATCCGCCAAAGCGGACGCATCGCATCGATCGACAGGTATAATGCCAATTCTTTGCCGGCGCCCTGTCAAATGCTCTCAGTGGCGTAGCCAGGAGCGGGAGGGGGCACAAAACAACAGGCCCCCCCCGCAGACAAAATAATGGCACTCAGCTGAACATTGAACTGAGATAACCATTGACTTCGCGAGATTTAACCTATTTAACCACTTCGAGCAATTAACCTACAAGCGAGCTAAAACTTCTCTCTCTCTCTCTCCCGGCATCACAGGGCCCCTCATTGGCCCCCACCCTGGGGAGGACCCCCCCCCCCCCCCCCCCTGGCCCGCAATGCTCTCTCACCCAACCAAGCAGATATTTACAACCTCTTCTTGCATTGTCAATCATGAAACGAATTGCTAACGGTACTGTCTCCATATGCAAATTGCGTCGACGCAGTTTCAGGCTTATCCAATAGAACGCCCATTACTTTTCAGCTTTTTTACGAGCTTGAATTTGAGACATTGATACAGAAGCAGCATTTACAGCTCGCTTCTGTTCGAGTGATGAGATGATAGTGCGATGGACGTTACACTGGCACTCAGTGAGGGCCTGTGACTGAAGACTATCTGCAGTCCACGACACGTATTGTCCCTACCGGTATGTACAACGTAGAACGGAGGCCGAAGCGATCGGATGAACAAAGCAGTGCATGTCGCCAAGCCGAACTAAGCTTCCAGTGACTCGCTCGCAGCTGCAACTAAGCCGAGCAAGGGCAACAAGCGCCGGAGCAGCTCGTGCCGTCGACGCGCCCGTCTGCAGGCGATGAAGGCGGCGCACGCAACGAACGTCTCCGCCGGCGACGAGACGACGACGACAACTAGTCAGTCACCTGCGGCTGGGGCTGTGTGGCGGCCTTAGCGCATGGCCGTCTGATGGCCGTGGCGGGAGAGGAAGCGACGCCCTTGGGGGAGGCGGATATGTTCGCCGACTTGAGGCGACTGGGGACTCTTCTTGCCTCGGCGCGGGACAAATTGGATCCATCAGAGAGACGGTTCGAGCGCGGCCGGCGCCGTCGCACTCCGCCCTCGCGCTTCTCCGCGCTTGGGCCTGACGGCGACGTCGTCGCGTCGCCGAGTGGTCGTCCGAGCAGTCGTCGTCGGCAGTTGGTCAGCGCCGCTCGCGACGGCAGCGCGTCCCTTCCCGACCAGCTCGCGCCGGAAGAAAGGAGAAAGGGCCGTCTCGGAGAGGAAAAGTCTGAAATCCACGCCGTCCCCACTCCCTCCTCTAATCTAATCACTTGCACACCTAGAACCGCCGCGACACGGCCTGCGCGTGACGAGCGCAGGCTGAGGGTCCAGCCTGATTACAGAAAGCCGCAGAAGCTGTCCAGCTGCATCACCGTCTCTATCTGTCACGAAACCTAAACCTGCCCACGTCGCAACTACGAGCAGTAGCAGCGCGCTTAATTAATGGCAATCGGTTTCTTTTCTAAGTAGTCTCCGCATATTGATAGCCCTACCGTATCTTATTATCGCATTTAAAAATTGATTAAAATCGCTACAATTTCGGTACACTATGTTCGACGCCTCGATATATGATGAGCAGGGCACCAGTGCAAACGAGCATACGTCCAACCGTCAACAAACCTTAAATGGCATTTCTCGACAGGTGGTGTAGCTAAGTAATGTCAGTGTCGTGCGGTGAGATCAAATGTAATTGGCTTCGCAGAGAACCGGGCCGAGCGACGCGTTCGCTGCCTGTCGTCAGACAGTGGCGCACTTGTTGGCCGTCGACGCGCCGGCGGAGTGAAGTGGTCGAGTGAAGTCGGAGAGGCGAGTCGGCGCCCGCTAGAACAGTTGACGTGCTCGTTCGACCCCTCGGCCCGTAGGCAGGGCCTTTTTCAAATGGGATTAGTTGCCTTGTCCGCAAACGACAGCGCTGTCCATCAATCAGGCCCGTCCTCTCAGCTCAGCTCAGAGCACACGCTCGGCATTAAAAAGCTTCACTTGTCCGTGTCGCATCAGAAGGTGAAACCCCACAACTGCTCGTGTGGATGGCTGACTCGTCGGCCATTCATTGAGAAAAGATCTAATAAATAACAAACTCACCTAATAAACAAAATAAAAAAAGAAAAAAAATAAAACAAAAAAAAAACAACAAAAAACCAAAAACTCGCAGTTGCTCTAGTATCAAATCGGTATACCGTAAATCCTCCATTGTGCCCCGTTTCGGCCCATTCTTACTCACCCGGGGGTCTCAGAAAATTCTGGGGGGCACTCCCCCCACACCCTCCAGTTAAAGAGTGCAAGTAAACTCACGAATATCCCCGTTCTACAGCCTGAACAAACGAGTTACATAGTTCCCCAAGGGGATAATTAGAGGGTTAACGGTATCATATGACCCCGACTGCACAAAAGTCATAATATTTTAAAAATTTACTACAAAAGCTTGATATGCAAATTATACTAGGGGTATTTGCATTTGATAACCGACTGTAATTTTTTTCCGCGGAGGAAGTATACCGTACTCACTACTGTACCTACTGGCCACGGTTATCAATTGGAACAACGTACCTACTTGATTGTATTAGTTTTATTTTTGTGCGCTTTTTGTTTCTCCCAACGCGATGGCCATACTTTCGCCACCGCGTAACAAGAATTTATAAACCTTAAGCATTAACCCATTGGTACAAATGTACATAGGTATGCAGAGTTTAGCGTATCGCTAGTGTTATAGGATACTTGCGCTGATTTGAAGAATTATGTTTGCCGACAGTCTTCTGATTATATTTATAGCGACATGCACGGCACTTTTTGGTGAAGGTGGGCCCGTCGCGATTGGAATTGAACCCGAATTTGGCTGAGATGAATTTCTTTTCAGGCTTGACCTACGTGCTTGTCTACAGGAGCGATAAGTATAAGCGACTCAAGACGGACGTAGAGCGGAAAACCAAGCGCCGTGAGTGTCGACACATGCACATGCAGAGTTACAGACGCGCAGACACGATTGGACGTTCAGTTGAGAAGAAACGCGACCAAGTCTCGGACATTGACCGCAACAGCCGTCGGAAGATGGGTGCGGTCGGTTTGCTCGGCGGAGGCGACGGAGGAGGCGCGCGCCGCTGCTTGTAGACCGGGAGGAGGAGCGGCTGAAGGCGACCAATCGCGACCTGTCCATGTTCAAGATGAAGAGCATGTTCGCCATCGGCTTCGCATTCACCGCCCTCCTCAGCACCTTCAACAGCATGTGCGTCGGCTCTGTGCCACTTCTTGTGATGAGAGCGACTGGAAAGAGGCCCTGGTCCTGTAGCTTCGAGGGTCGCGTGGTGGCGAAGCTGCCGTTCGAGCCCATCTCCTGGCTGCAGGGCCTCTCGCATCGGAACCTGCCCGGCAGCGACGTCACCGACTGCAGCTTCATCTTTCTCTACATCCTCTGCACCATGAGCCTCAGACAGGTAGTTGCCTGACTACGCCCTCCCTCCCCCCCTGTGCGAACCACTCCACCCGTCGTCGCCTTGCAGAACCTGCAGAAGTTGCTGGGCTTTGCGCCCTCGCGCGCCATGAACCGCCAGGGCCAGGGCGCCGGCTTCTTCGGCATGCCCTCGAGCAACCAGCAGAACCAGTACTCCTACTTCAAGTAGTGGACCCCGTCCGCTCTCTCGCTCTGCAGGGCGCCGACCACTCAGCGCGCTTTCGTTCGCCAGCCCGTTCGTTCCACTGCACTGCTCATGACTTGCTGGTTGATGAGGAGAACACGAGATTGTTCTGCCGCCGACAGACATAACGCGCAGTGCCTCCCCCACCCAGCCGTAACCCACCGTAACTGCGCATTCATTGCGTCGGGTACAACTTTTGTCCCGCCGTCAGGTCCACAATTGAGAGCATTTCGACGAATGCGGCTTGGTGCACGAGCACGAATCTGCGGCTCGTTTCGCGACGGATGCCACTGCTTGATTGGGCTAATGAATGCGGCCGCTTCAGCTTGCCGATCTTCCGATGTAGCTTTCTAAATAGCTCAATTGGCGTCGCTCGGGCGGGCGCCGCTGACGCAAAAGCGGCGACTTCACTTTCACGTTTCGGCCACCTGCAACTTGCCGCGGTCTTGTTCTCTAGTTGCGTCGATTTGTGGTTGGGGCTTGCTTGCGAGTCGAGAAGAGGGAATGAAGAACGTGTCGGCCTACTGCGGCTTTCGTCAGGCGGTGAACCTGTCGGTGCGGCTGCCGCAGGCGTTGGCCGTGCCCCTCTACGGCTACGTGATGCCGCTCGAGGTGGCCGTCACGATCGTCACGAACGGCTTCATCGTCATCATTCTGTCGCAGAAGCACCTACGCACGCCCACCAACTACGTGCTCCTCTCGATGGCCGTCACGGGATTGCTCACCGGTTGTGGGCAAGGGATCGGGGCAGGAGTCGAGGGAGTGTAAAACCGAGACGAAACTTGTAGGGCTGTGCTCGATGCCATTCTTCCTGTACTACTACACGCTGGACGGCTACGCGGTGGAGCGGGACGAGGGCGGGCTGCCGCTGTTCTGGTGCAGGACGCACACGTGGTTCAGCGAGCTCCTGCCCTCCGTCTTCCACACGGCCGTCGTCTGGCTGACCGTCTTCCTCGCCGCGCAGCGCTACGTCTACGTCTGCGTGCCCGACACCGTCCACCGCTACTGCACGCCACACAAGACCAAGCTCTACATCCTGCTCATCTGTGCCGCCGCCGCGCTCCTCCAGATCCCGGACGTACTCTTCAAGTCCTACCGACTCGAACCTGACAAACACGTCCAGCGACGGTGCGCGCCGCCGCAGACGCGAACGCCCTGCGACAACGAGCTAGAGTCGTGCAACCAATGAGCTCGCTCGCTTGACAGATGCTTCGTCGTCTACTCGGACGTCTTCTGTCACCTCTTCCCTCCGTCAGTATTGATGTTAGGGACGGCGCTGGTTCGGCTGATGGCGTCCCAGCTGCTGCCCTGTCTGCTGCTCGTCATCTACACGCTGAAGCTGATCCGCGCCGTCAGGGTGGCCGAAAGTCGCAAACGCAGCTGGAGACCGGTGTCACTCTCTTCCATGCAGGCGTGTCAAAGCGCCAACCGGACAACCTCTGTAAACAGGGGAAACAAGGGACAATTGCTCGCTTTAGCATCCGCTGGCAATCGAGTCGGATTGTCCAACTGGTAGTCGAAAGTGCTCGGCGATCACGTCGGGTCGGTCGATGTACGCCACGAACAGGATGCTGACCGCTGTCATCGGTCTCTTTCTGGCGGTAGAGGTGCCGGCGGCCATTATTCTCACACTTCACATTGGGAACCTCGCCTTCCAAGGCCTGTTCCCGGAAAATATTTATTGGTACCTAAATTCCTGCATCGTCGTCCGGTGAGCCGGTGGGAGAAGGAGCGATGGCAGTGCAGACAGGGCTGACGATGGTCGGTGTTCTCGCAGGAACGTTCTGATCACGGCGACGTACCCGGTGAACTTCGTCATCTACTGCAGCATGTCGGAGCAGTTCCGCCTGACGGTGCGGCAGCTCTTCAGTCGGCGCCTCCTCTTCGTCGCGCAGGCGCAGGCGACCTTCCACGGCGGCAAGCGCTACTCCCTCATCCTCGTCGACGTCGCCGCGCTGCAGCGGTCGCGCGAGCGCACGCGCTCCGGGCGGCCCTCCAGCTCCTCGCTCCTCCACTACCGGGGCCAAGAAGTCGGCGTCGACCGCGCCCACAGGCGCCACACGCGTCTCCACCTCTCCCGCTCCAGCGGGGCCGCCGCCCCAAAGGTTTGCTCTCCAAGCACACCGACGCCCGCCCACCCACAAATGCTACTGCTGACGACGCTCTAACAGGTGGCGCTTGCTGGAAGACACATCATCCAGATCAAGTCGTTCACTGAGACGTCGGAAGAAAGGATCCTGTGATTCGGACTGTGATTACCTTCTCTACAATGTAGAAGTTCTATCCAAGCCTTCGGGGTGCGCGTTGGCGGTCGGCCCTTCGATGTGCTAGCAAATTACTTAGTCTCTGCAAGCTATGGTCTCTGAAACTAAATGAAGCTATATAATGTTCGTTCTGTATTTGTTGTTCCGTGTCGCGTATTTCTGTTCGCTGTCAGTTTCAGTATGAAGAAAGTGGTACCAACGAGTGTACTGGCGGTCCAATGTACGGTATGTGAAATACTCGCCGCTCATGCATTTCGCTGGTTCAGGCAAGCGCTTCATCACACTACCTGCAAGTTCGTCAGGAAATTATTGCGACTCCAATGCCCGATTCGACAGAGAAAAAGCAAACAAGAAACAGCCGGCGTTTTCTTTTCACGCGCCACACTAATGCCCTTAGCATGAAGAGTAACAATGCCGACCCATGGAGGCCGAACTGAACTAGGCGAGTGTACACAGCATCGAGACGACAGACGCTCACTAGCACCACAGGAATGGCCAGCTAAACGGGGCGCGAGGGTGTGGACGCTCCGCCAACACGACGAGCGAGGACGCTCACCCACTAGGTACGCAGTGCGCCTGGGCAAGTAAAGCTGCTGGACTGAGTCGGCAGACGGTCTCAGAGAACCGTGGCCCGCGACGCCGCTTTCGGCACGGCCTTGCTGGCCGACGACGAAGACGACGACCCTGCTCTGGGCGCGTGTGCGTCGTCCTGCTGGAGTGGTGTTCTCTCGGCGGAGCTGCAAAGGTAGCGAGTCGAGAGCCCGCCGGTGGGATCGAGCTGGCATCGATGGCAAAGACGCACTCGTCGACACGAGCTTGCTCGAGGACGACGCCCTTGTCGTCGGGCGGCGCCCGGCTGCAGAGGTTCACCGAGAGGCACATGAGCAGGCCGCAGTGGCGCTGCCTGTAGCAGTAGACGTCGACGGCGACGCACACGAGCACGACCACCAGCAGCGCCAGCAGCAGCACCAGCCACCCGTTGCCGGCGTGGCCGCCGGCAGCCGACCGCATGTACTCTAAAGGGTCGACACCGTCGTCTCTGCCGACTCGCCTAGTCTCCAGTCTCTGTTTGACTTACGTGGCGTCTGAACCTCTACGGCGGCGGTATCGCTCGGTCCCTCGGAGTTGTAAGCGGTGACGACGAAAATGTAAAGAGAAGCGGGCTGGGACGAGTCCAGGAGGAAGGAGCGGGACGACGCTCCCAATTGCTTTGTTGCTTGCCAGACGGGTTCGTCTCGCAGACGGTACGACACGGAGTACTGTAGCACGACGCTGCCGCCGTCGTCCGCGGGTGGGCTCCACTCGATCAAGCAACCGTTGTCGAGACACATCGAGCCGTTCGCGGTTGCGATAAGCGGAGCGGTCGGAGCTGCATGTAAAGCCGAATGTGATTAACGCAGTGATTCCGCGTATGTATGCAGAGGCGTACGCAGAGGGGCAGTCGTGTTGAAGACGAACGGCTCCGACCAGTTCGACATGCCCGCTTCGTTTCGCGCGCTCACGATCATGTGATAGACCGACAGAGGCGATAGACCGCCCAGTCGGAAAACGTTCTCGGCCACTGAAGGCCAAGCTGATGCACAGTAAATGTGACCAAGGTACATTGTATCCTGGTTGGGGGCACCAACCGAAAGGCAAAGCTCCCTGTTGAACTGCGCCTTCACTCTGCCATTGGGTGGGAGCCTCGGAGGGGCTGGTCGGCTTAATCGCCCATTTGTATAGCAGTTCGAGTGGCGCATCCCCAGGCAAACGTCTGGCGTCTTGTAGTCGTGCCAGCGAGCCGACAAGGAACGTGGCAGCGTTCGGCGCAGACTGGATCAGACCCAAGCCGGATGGCACGTTCGGCGTCTCTACAGTTGCCACTGATTGAGTTGTACTTTCGTAGGCGGTTGAGGAAGGCCGCTTCTTACCGACAAACGTGATGTCGTAGACGACGTCGGTCTCGTTGAAGTCGGTGGTGGCCTTGCAAATGTAGCGCCCCGAGTCCAGTGATGTCACCTCATTGATCTGCGAGCAAGAGTTCCGTGAACGCTGTGACGAACGCCGCGCAATCGGTGCCCCACCGTCAAACTGCTAGTGTGAAGTTCCGGTCGGGTAGGGTCGCGGTGCTGCCGACTCAGCCGACGCAATCCGTCAAACTTCACCGGCAGCATGCGGTTGCCACGAGCCAGTCTTTTCCACGAGAAACGCGGAGCCGGGACGCTGGACACCTGGGAAAACGCACGCAGTGAAAGGACGGGAAAAGTTGAACGCGGCAGGCCAGCGTACTTTGCAGAGGAGCTCCAGCGAGTCGCCGTGAACGACGCGGCGGCTCCGCTCGTCATCGGTCACGTCAATTGGGCCGTCTGAAAGTTACGAGTGTGTGAAGCTTGCCAGGGGCGCCGCCATGGAGAACATGGGCTCACCGACTATCTTGACCTCGATCGAGTGCCAGTCCTTGGCGGCTTTGTTGCTCGCGTGACACGCGTAATGTCCACCGTCCGTCTTCGACACCGCTTGAACGGTTAAGCGCAGCGCGTTGGGATGCCCGCCGCGGTCGAATTGGTTCCGCTGTTGCAACACCTCGACCGAGACTCGATTCGGCGTCACCGCCTCCGGCTCAGCCAAATACTTCTAAAGTAACGCTGTCGAATATCGACACAGTGCTCTCTCTAGCCACAACAACCTGTCCGTCGAATTCCCAAAACACAGCGACGTCGCCGTCTCCACCGAAAGCACAGTCCAAAATCAAGTCGTCTCCAGTCTTCACCAACGTCGTAGCGTTCAGGGGGCCCACTTTTGCGCTGCCTTAATGCGTCACCTGATAGATTTGACAAGCAGCCGCCGACATAGAGATGGAGATGGACGTACGGAAGACGGTGACGTTGACGACTTCAGATGCAGAACCGATTTCGTTGAATGCCGTGCACGTGTACGCGGCGGCGTCGTCGATGCTCAGCGAGCCGATCTCCAACCTGCCCGTTCGCGCGTTCGATGCAATGGGGCCGCCCACTGGGTTGCCGTCCTGAACGAACGACCTTGGCTTTATGCCTGCGTTGTACTGCGTTCTATGTGTAGTGCTCCAAAATTTCAACGGAATTCAGAACCAAGTTTCGCAAATGTGCTCGTCGCCAATTTCTCCACAGCAGTGTTCGACAGCCCCGGCCCTCTAGGGAATCGCGCGACGAATGACATCATCTCGGCGCTGCCAGTCCCATTAAGAGCAGAGAGCCATTAGAGCCCTGACTACCCATCCCTCTTCTCGCCTGCCCAGCCCCAGCAGCGCTGTGAGCGGCAATTCGACGAGACGACACCTCGAATGGAATCGATTGCGTGCGCACACGTTCTCCTGCTAATCGGACGATTGGCCTCGAACGCTGTCGGGGGCGACGGCGGCGGCGGGGACACAAAAGGATGGGCGCCGGTCGCGCGGCGCCGCCACCTGCCGTGCGGGTCACCAGCGCCCGCAGGGCGACAAGTGGGTCTAAGAGGTTTGTCCAATCGACACCACCGGCGCAGACCTCTCCTTTGAGACCGCGCTCGGCAGATGGATCAATTGTAAAAGCAGACGCCCCCGCCGCCGGCCCCTCAAAGACTCGTCAATGACCCGCAGCAGCCGTGCAGAAGCCGCGCGATACGGTCACGGCACGAGGGAGGGGCGCCTGGGCCGGCGACCGTGAAATCGACGACAATGAACGGTAGACTCCATTGGCTGTCATGTTGGGCGAGAGACAAAAAAGATCAGTCACTCGGCCGAGCACAAGGACTGACAGCGTGAGAAGTCAATAATGAAGATCCGCAGGAGACGCCCGACACCCTATTTACCTTGAGCCAACTGTATTGCGGTAGCGGCTTGCCAGTGGCACGGCACTCGAGCTGGAATGGCTGACTCTCGAGGCCCACTACGGACAACCGATCCATCTGGAGGCGCGGCGCCACTGCAAGCAAGCCACGCTCGTCGGTCGCGGCGAAGTGGGATGGGAGCACCGAGAGCGAGGCGGCAACGAACCGTAGCCTTCGACAACGATCGTGTTGTTGTCCATGTAGCCGCGCTCTAGCTGCATGGCGACGCACTCGTAGAGGCCGTCGTCGAGCGTCGTGTTATAGTCGGCGATCACGAGCACCTGCCCGTCCTCCTCGAGGCCCAGTCGCCTGTCCGTCGGCTGCCGCGTGTCCGGATCCACTGAATGCGCCACCTGTACACAATGGCCCTTTCACGCTGCGGAATAAATCAGCGAGACTCGGTCCCGTTGCGGCCATTTCATGCGAGCGCAGCGTCGCTCGCGATCAGCCTCACTCCCTCCCCACTTCGAACATCCTCCAATATGCATTTTTTTGGCGCCACAGAGCAGACGCGACAAGGCGGGCAAAAAGGCTTGCGCTGCCATAGCCGCGGCGGCCCGCTTTTTCACGCTCGGACGTCGGATGCGCATCGATTATTCGGACAGCGAAGCGGGCTACCCACATGAGATGCGCTTGCCGTTCTTGGTCCACGAGAGGAAGGCTTTGGGATCGGCCTTGACGCGACAGTAGATGCGTGCCTGCTCGCCTTGAGTCGGGTTCTGGACCTTTTCAGAGTAGCTCATCTCCACTTTGTCTACAAGGGTCGGCGACGGAGGAGTTATGACGGAGGAGCTTTTCGCGACTAGCAATTGGCTAGGCGCCCTGGCGACGCACCGAAGTAGGAGAGGAGGATGTCGCGACTGACGCGGTTGTTGTAGTACTCGGCTGTGCAAGTCAGAACAGTCGACTTCTCGTCGTCAGGAACGTTCGAGATACTGAGCACCGACGTGAACTTGTACGCGGCGGAGTCAGGCTGCGTCACCGTCAGACCCCTGCAGCGCAGAGCGTACAGAAGTCGTTCGTCTCTTTCTTCACTCGGGGGAAGAGGGATGCAGAGAACTCGCTTTGTTTCCAGAGCGTCGCCGTCGAAGTCGACGCCGTCCTTTTTCCACTGGAATCGCACTTGGCGGTCGTTGGGCTGGAGGCCGGCGGCGCGGCACGTCAGCAGACCACCGCTGCGTCGCGGCAGCGCGTGCAGCAGCTGGCCTGCCTCGTTTCTCTCCATCGGCGGCGACACCACCAGCGACAGGTCCTGCGCCGACGCCGTCGTCAGAGCTGAAACGACGCACTCTCGCTACGTCACGTGCCGACCCCGCGGCGACGTCCACTGCTCCATGTCGCATCAACCGATCACATGTTCAACCAATACTTCCGTCAATGTATCCGATCTTTGGTGTCGACGCCAAAAGCGCGACAGCGACGTGTCGCCCTAGTCCCCGCTTTTGGCAATCCGCTTAACGAGTCTACGTCCCCGCCTGTCAACAGCTGACCGAGCCATTAGGCCTGCCCTGGCGCTCTCAAGCCACTTGTACCAACAGCAAACACTGGCGACCCCGGCAAAGAGCCGGCTTGGCCCCCTCGGTAGAAACAATGTGTCGACAGCTCTCAAGGCGCACACTCCATCCCCGCAAGCCCTTCGAGAAGAGAAGGACAACGGGCAGACGGCGCTGCTCCCATGGTGGCCGAGAGAAGGCCAATTGGGCCGCTCGGAAGCGTATTCGCGTCACGTTCTCCACGAAGCTGTCGCGACCGAGTAATCGCCCCGCCGTGACGACCGCCAGCCGACGAGGAGCCCGAGCAACGAGGGAAAAGAAGCTGTCGGCGCGACTTGGCGATACGCGCCGACTACTGATTGCCCGCTGGTGGAATGATAACTGAGCGAACGCATCACAGCATTGGCGGCTGCGGTTTTGATGGACTTACCAAACTTGCCGTAGCGCAAGATAAATGCACTGTACGGGACAGTTGAGGTTACGGTATCTCGAGCCCCGATTTGGCACTCAAAACAACGCCACCCACCAGTGGACAGTAAGGCAAGGAGGATGCGCGCAGTGATCGCGCCGTTGGTTGTAGTCGCTTGCATAGTGCAGCCAGAGCAGTCCCAAGCGATCCGCCGGAAGGTCGGGACGAGCGCGTGGTGGCAAGCAGCAAGCCAGCAGCTTCTTCTTCCAAAGTTGATCTTGCGCGCGCGATCAGTGGTCGTCGTCGCCGCTTAATAAAGTCGACCTGTTTGTCGGCGGCGGCGGCGACGGTGGCAGTGTCGACGGCGGCGGCGCTCTCGCCTTGGTGAGGCGAATCGAGTAAGAGGAGAATGAGGCGCGGGCGGACCGGCCTTAGATTGGTACGAATGGAGGCGAGCGCTGGCGCTGCCAGCGCCCAGCTGGGAACGGGGAGGGAGGGGAGGCGCGGTCGCGGCGCTCAAGCTGCCCGCGCCGCCGTGTCGCCAAGAATCGAAGGCCTCCGTCCATTGGTCGGTCGACACCGCCTCCCTCGTCTCGCTTCCTTCTCATCCAGCCTCAGGCACGAGCACCCCCGCAGCGGGACAACCGTCGTTCAAATTCACAAAGTGTGGATGCGCCCATACGACAACACTACGCTCCTCTCGCTCTAGCGATGTCGAACGTATATGTACTGTGCAGTCTGCTAAGTCAAACCTACAGGGAACCTGGAAATTGGCTGCACTTTAGAAGGCCTAATATCATATAGAGTAATTGCATTTTTATTTTGTCATGTCTATTTTATTTTGTTAGCTTGTCATTCTTTTAGAGTAGCTTCTATTAAAAACACATTATGCACTCGTGTTTACAAATTTGCATTTGTCATTTATGGAGGTTTACTGTATCAAATGTATTGCTGTGGTACTGTATTTACTGAACGGATTGTAGTAAAATTTCGGCTCTTGGCTTTTTTGGCGTTGCGCTAGACTACAAAACAAAATTGTCGTTTTTTCTTCGGTTTCCGTGGTGGTTTAACAGATTGGGTATATACGCGCACGCGCTTCACTTTCGCCTGAGATGGATGCTGCAGAAGAGGTTGGACGGCATTGTTATTTCTGTGCTCTGTTATTTTGCACGCGATTTCTTTTTATTTATTTCAGGCGCGTTTCGTCAATCAAGCGTGGGAAGCTTTGGCGCCGGTTGGTTCGAATGTACTATAGTGTACACTGTTCGATTGAAATGTTTGTATTTTTTACCAATTAATTAATTTGGGAATAGGTGGTTGTATTCAGGGGCGAGGAGCGTTCAACTCGGGGAGAGTAGTGGTGGTTGAGGGGATGGGGGGGGGGGGGGTTGGAGAACCTCGAAACAAATTTGAGCCCCGTTTCAGTCGCCCCACCCAGCCAGTCCGACAGAAATTCCATGGAGTGGTCTATTTTTTGTGTCTTGGCTAATCGTGCCTTCGGCTAAGCTAGGTTACTGAATGGAGGAGGGGGAGTGGTTCGCGAACTGTGGTTGAAGTTGAGCTGTTGAGTCCTGTGTAGTGCGCTACGGACGGTCATGTGTGCTGCGTTGGTGTGTAGATGATGCGGAGCGAGGAGGCGGTGTCGGTGATGATCGATCGGTACACGTTGAAAGTGGCGCTGGTGCGCGTCCTGCAGACTTTCGGCTGTCTCCCAGACGACTTTCTGCGCGAGATCGCCGCCGGCAGGCGCTCCTCTCCCTGCCCTATACGGCTGGGCGTCGACGACGACGACGACGACGAGTAGGCAACTGCCCAGTTCAGTGGATCTTGAGTCGGCAGTGGAGCGCACCCGAAAGAAGAGCTACACTTTATATGGGGCTCAGTTGATATTCTGATCATAGTCGTGCAACCGTTTGTAGCTCCTTGCCTTTCGCAATGTTGTTGTGTGAGTCGAAGAGGTAATTCGCGAGTTTTCGATTTGAAAACAGCGGGTGAGCGACAAAACAATGCACTTTACGAAGCTTTTTCATTCACAGTGCATTATGGAGCGGAGGCGTTGAGTCCATACGTATATCCAGGATCAGATTCGAGTTTGCCGTCCCCAGTGGGGTGGGGGTCCGCCACGACACCTGGTGAGGTGACCAAATTGGGTCGAAACAGGGAATTTGTGGTCAACATTTTTATTTGTATGTACGGTTTCGTGTTGTTAGGCACTTGTGTAGTGTGAATGTGAAAATCTCGACTCCAAACCATTCTGGACATCTACACCCCCCTGGACTTGTGCCTCTGCCTGCAGCCCCCCCCCCCAACCTCCCCTCTTCTCGAATGGCCATTACTGTAAACACTGACGTTAGGCACATTTTTCTTTCAGTCCGATTGAAAACTAGAACAGTTGTGGGGAACCATCCCCCCCCCTTTACCTCGCCCCCCCCCCGTTTTTTTGTTGTTGAGGGTTTGAGACCGAGGCGACAGGGGGCCGCTGGATTGAGTTCTTGGTAGTTACCTCTGCCTTCTGATCGTCTCAGTGAGAGGAACGATCAGGGACACCGTTTTTGAGACGGGAAACGGTCCGGACCCGCAGCAATTGTGCGTTAGACCTTGCCCAAGGGGGTTACTGTTTTGCAGTCTTGCCACGGTCAGGATTGAACTCCGCACATTGCGGTTTGGAATCCAACTGCGCAAATACCCGTTACATGTATTCTTACGCACAAAAGTTATGTAAATTGCATTAGTCACCTTATGCAAATATTTTCTGTGTAAATAGCGTATTTACGGTAGCAATAGTACGGTAGTTTTTATGGTTGCGCCACTGTGTTTTCGAAATGGCGCATCGTGCTTGGACGGCTGGGACGCGACTTTGTTTCACGCGGAAATAAACTTTGCTTGTTGGGTGCCCCTGGATCGGCTGTTGTTGTGCTAATTGGTCATTTTCACTGCGTCTCGCTGTCTAGTCGGCCGGCCCCTTTGTTTCCAGCGACTTGGTGGAGTGGAGGACGTCAGGGCGGCCGGTGCTGTAGTAGGAGGGAGAGAGTGGAGGTCAGGCGAGGCGAGCAGCTGAGACGGAAAGAAAGCTTGGAGAGAAGCAGGCGATGACAAGGATGGAGGCGGAGGCGAGCACGAGCGACTGCAGCAGCCCCACGCCCGTCTGGATGATCTCGCAGGTCAAGGGCAACCTAGAGACCGATGACGCCCCAGCCGACGGTACGTCTCGTCTCCTGCTGCCGACTCTCATTGGACGGCGGTTCTGCTGAGTAACGTGTTGTTGAGCGCAAAAGCAAATGCCCGAGTGAACGGTCTGACAAACGTGCGCGCGCGAACGCCCGACGAACGAACGGAACGGAGGCAGACGGGGGCTGACTGAGGAAACCGTTTGTCGTGCACAGCGACCGTGCGTGCTGAGTAGTGATGGTCGCCTGTGCTCTGAGGCACTAGCGGATCCAGACGGGGGGGAGAGGGGGGTCTCCCCCTCCTGTCAGTTCAGATTTGGGGGGGACGGAGGGGGAGAGATCAGGGGGAGAAGCAGGAAAAAAGGGCGAGCACAAGGGGAAGTAGGCAGATTTTTACGTTTTCTTTGGATTAAGGCACTCAAAAGCGCAAAATTTTTGCCTGCGGCGCTGTGGTTCCCTTCCAACTCAAGTTTGATTCGTATGGGAGCTACAAAGTAGATGGTGCGGTGAAAAAAATTGACGTTCTCCCCCCTCTGTCAGAAAATCCTGGATCCGCCAGTGCTCTGAGGGAACTCTTGCTATTGAACTCGAACTGCTATTGCCTTTGAACCGAGTCGAGTACGGTAATGTGAGCTGCTGTGAAGGCTGAGCTGAGGAGAAGACCATTCTGTAGGCCGCTGGCCGAGTAATGTTGTCCGAATGTCCGTTTTGCTCAGTGTCTGATTTTTGTTTTGTTTTGGAACTTCTCTTGCGGAATCGGGCCTGATCGAGCGCGGCCGCGACTTGACTTGTCGGCGGCAACAGAGATAAGTGAGTGGCGGTCGTCGAGCTTTCTGGCTCATTTGACGGCGCCGATAGGAAGGAGCCGCGCCGCTCTCCCGACAGAGGTAGAGAGCGCAGCGAAGCCCGGCGCGGGCGGGCAGGCAGGCAGGCCCCGAGGCGGTCGTCGACTCGGCGGACGCGCTCGAGCACAAATTCACGCTGCTCGCCGGCAGCCTCGTTAGGAGAGCGCCGCTGGCCGCGGCCCGCCGGCAGGCCACTGCTGCCCCAAGTTGCTGGCGTGTCGAGCGAGAGAGAGAGAGAGAGAAAGTAGCGTCGTTGGGCGGTTTCGTTTGATAGCGGCGACTCTGTCGCGAACGCTGCCGTCGACAGGACAGCGGCGTCGGCGGCGCCTTGCGGTCAGTGCGGTGCGCGACGCGGCGGCGCTAATAGTCGTCCCTCACGACTAACCTATTGATTAGGCGGCCCCGTCGGTAACGCTCCTCGTCGCGTCGCGGCGATACGCCGTCCTCGCCGCCGCCGCCAGCGATGTGGGTGCGTCGACACGACGCTGCAACTGACACTGCTCAGCAGCTTCCTCTCTTCGGCCGCTGTTGCGCGCTTCAATTCCCCGTGCTCCTCCATTGATGGCCCGTTTAACACCGGACCCTCGGCCTAATTGACGGCGTACTCGTGCCGAGAAACGGCGTCGGCGTTCGGGTCCGGCGCCGACGCCGCTGCTGGTCGGTCGCGCCAGTGGATGCCTAGCTGTCGTCGTCGTCGTCTGCCTCCTCGCTGGCGACGACCAGTCGGTCCCTTTACGCTGGCCGGAAGAAGAAGCGCGCAGTCATCGGCGCTGCCAATGTGGCCGCCATCCGCTTGAGACAACGGCCGCAGCGCAGTCGGCCTGGCCACTCGGCGTGACGTGCCGACATGACGCGCGCTCGTCTGCCGCTGGGCGGCTTGTCGGCGCCGCGACGCTAGCTCTCGCTTTTGGACGCGCCCCGCCGCCACTGGCCGCTTGGCGGCCCTCCAGCGCTTGAAAACAATTCTTCGTTTACTCAGGAGAGTCGTGTGCGTGATGCGCGCTTCTCAGCGAGCAGCCGACAACTGGGCCTCTGGCTGACTGCTGGCCGGTGCGACCCTGGCCGCCGGTGGAAGCGCTGCTGTCGTGGCGCTTGGGCGGAGGCGGCAGCAGCAGCAGCAGCTCTGGCAGCGGCGGCGGCGATGCTGATCCAGCTCCGGAGTCGCAGCTTCAGCGGCTCCTGGCGCAAGAAGTTCCGCCTGCGCAATCACTCGGACCACTCGCTCGAGCCGTCGACTTCGGGCGACAGCGGGAGTCGCGTCGAGCAGCTCTGCTGCACCAAGCACCTCTGCAACAGTGAGTGTCCTCGCCTGCCCTCGGCCCCGCCGACGGCGGCGTCGCTCGGTCGCTCGGCGAGTCAACTTCGCCTCGGAGCGCGTCCTCGTTTATCATGCTCGTCGCTCGTCGTCTTCTGACCTGCTCCCTCCTCCCGGTCGCGCCAATTGATGTAAGGAGGCAGGGAGCGTGAAGTCATTGAACGAGCTCGCCGCGTCGAGAGACGCTGCGTGGGCGGCTGATCCGCCCGCCCGCCCGTCGTCGTCGTCGGTGCCCGACGCGCCTTTCCGCCAGAAGTCGTAGCCGGTTGTAGCCCTTTATAATTTATGCTTCCGGCAATCTGGCTTTGAACAGTGAGTGTCCGTTTGCCTCGACGAGTGACGCGTCTGACGACTGACTGTACCCCGCGTGTGCGCTGATCATTCTCTGGGCCGTTTCAGCCGACCTGATCTCCTGCATCGAGTTCAGTCACGACGGCGAGCTTCTGGCGACAGGCGACAAGGGCGGCCGCGTCGTCATCTTCCAGAGGGACACTTCCGTGCGTCCTTCCCCCCCCCCCCCCCAAGCGGCCCAGCAGCGCGGACGTGGCGTCGATTGCAGGGCAAGTTCGTGAATGGGGCGCGCAGCACGGAGTACAACGTCTACTCGACCTTTCAAAGTCACGAGCCCGAGTTCGACTATCTCAAGTCGCTCGAGATCGAGGAGAAAATCAACAAGATCCGCTGGCTACGGCGCAAGAACGCCGCCCACTTTCTCCTGTCCACCAACGGTACACGCCGATCTTTGGGTCGGCCGCAGTCAGTCAGTCAGTGGACGGCTGCTGCATTCAGACAAGACGATCAAACTCTGGAAGATTTCGGAGCGCGAGAAGAAGGTCGCGGAGGGCAAGTGGAACCTCAACGACACCGGCCGACTGGGCGCGGCCGCGGCCGGCGGCGACGACAGCCTCTTGTGCGTGCGCTTGGCGACGACGCGCGTTGTCGTTTGCCGACCGAAAATGGTTGTGTCGGCGCCGTGTAGGGTGCCCTCTCTGGTCGACATGGAGCTGATCGTCGAGGCGTCTCCTCGTCGCGTCTACGCGAACGCGCACACGTACCACGTGAACTCGATCTCGGTGAACAGCGACCAGGAGACGTACCTGTCGGCCGACGACCTCCGCATCAATCTCTGGCATCTGGAGATCGTCAAGGAGAGCTACAGTGCGTCGCTCGCTCGCGCTCCCACCCCACCCACCCAGCCAGCCATAGTGTTGCGGTCTCGCTTGCGCAGACATCGTGGACATCAAGCCGGCGAACATGGAGGAGCTGACGGAGGTGATCACGGCCGCCGAGTTCCACCCCTACAGCTGCAACCTCTTCGTCTACAGCAGCAGCAAGGGCTCCATCCGCCTCTGCGACATGCGTCAGCGCGCCCTCTGCGACCAGCACGCCCGGCGTACGCCTCTCCCCCCCCCCCCCCCTCCCCTCAATGCGCCCCAAACGCGGAGCCCCTCTAGTGTTCGAGGAAGCGGAAGATCCGAACAATCGGTCGTTCTTCTCGGAGATCATCTCGAGCGTCTCCGACGTCAAGTTCTCGCACAGCGGACGCTACTTGCTCACTAGGGACTATCTCACTGTCAAGGTGCGCTTCGCTTGGCGATCGGCGCACGGCGCAGTGCATTTCGAAATCGCCGCTCGCAGGTGTGGGACCTGAACATGGAGTCGCGACCGGTCGAGACCTACCCTGTGCACGAGTACCTGCGCAGCAAGTTGTGCCAGCTCTACGAGAACGACTGCATCTTCGACAAGTTCGAGTGCGGCTGGAGCGGCGACGACAGGCGCGTCGACTTCTCGCCGTCTCGTCTCGCGCATCTCAGCTCTGTGCTGTTTCCAGACACCTGGTGACGGGTTCGTACAACAACTTCTTCCGGACGTTCGACCGGAATCGGGGCGGTCTGGACCAGACGCTGGAGGCGTGTCCCGAGGTCGCGAAGTCGCGCTCCATGCTCCGCTCCAAGAAGGTGACGTCGACGGCCGGAGGGGCGGCTGGCGGGGGCGCGTCGGGGACGCAGGCGGGCGGGCCGGCGAAGAAGAGCAAGCAGCAGGACGAGATCTGCGCCGACGCGCTCGACTTCAACCGCAAGATCCTGCACGCCGCCTGGCACCCGGCCGACAACATCGTCGCCGTCGCCGCCACCAACAACCTCTACATCTTTCAGGAGCAGCGGTGACCACCCACCTACGTCGCGCGCGCGCGCGCGTCGCCCCCCGTCCTTCGTCGGCCATGCCTCTCTCCACAACCCGGTTAGCCGCGACGCGACGCGACGCTCGCTGTGTCGTCGCCGCCGTCCTCGACTCGTCGTGTCTCATCTGAAGCGCTTGACCGCGATTGTTGCAAGTTGTTATACCCTACGTGGTTTCGGTCGAGCGAGCGGTTTGGCCCACGCTTCGCCCGTCCCCATTCTCTCTCTCTCTCGGCTTCGGCCCTCGTCTGTAGTGACTCGGTCGCGCGTCTTTTTGTCTGTTTTGCGCCGTCTCTCCTCTCTGTTTTGACATTGCACTGCGGCGAGCTCGTGTTAGCTGAAGGGCTTCTTTCCGGCCGTGCCGCTCGCTCGCGCCTTCTGCGAGCGTCCCCGTCCGTCCGCGCCTGTCAACGGCTCTTTTCCGACTCCCATTTGTGGAATACTCGACCGCGTGCAGTCAACCCTTGGCGCCTGCCGAGACAGTAGGCGGCGCTCGCTGGAAGGAGTCCGCGCCCCCTGTTACTGGTCTGGTGCGTCCCCACGCGTGCATGTCTTCTCGTGGCGCGTGCGATGCGCGGGTCGACCTCCGTGCGCGCGTGAGCGACGCTGTGCTCGACTAGGCGGTCCCTGCCGACCGACACCGACTGCGCTGCTGTGCTGCCTGTCCGACAACTGACGAGAACTGGGAGCCCCCCTGTCCGTCCGTCGTTCGTCCGTCTGTTCCTTTTTTTTGGCGGTGTCGCGACGGCCGTCGTCTGCGTCTCGGCTCGTTCTCTGTGTACACTCCGCCTACTGACCTGACCGTCGTGCCGTGAGGCGCTGCCACCTTCTGGCCCTGGCCGCCAGCCGCTCTGCTCCTGTAGACACCTTAGGTTACTACTGTGTTCGCGCTCCTTGTAGACACACCCCCCCCCCCCTCAACCTACTCAAACAGGACCGTTTTTTAATCGCGCGTCTATTCGTTGGCCAGACGGCGCCCTCGTCACGTTCGAGTGCTGCACACGGCATGGCATAGTGGTCGTCGTCGTCGGTGCGCCGTGTCGACGTTTTCTCGACCAAAGTATTGGAACGCTGACGACGCGCTTGCACAGTCACTCACCTCGGGAAGTCGCTATGGCCAATGGCCAACGTTCGCGCGTTTTGTCGGAAAAACTCGGCCAGTCGCTGTTTTTGAGGGAGCGACTGAGTTGGAGAGGCGCCGCCGGCCGCGTATGATCGCGCCGCCGTCGCCGACTCGCTGTCGGTGTCGGCGCGAGTGCCCCCCCCCCCCCCTGCGTAGTCTTGTCGCGCGGCGGTCGGCGCACTGTGTCATGCAGCCAGCCGGCCTTCCCTCCTTCCTTCCAGCGCCGTCCCTGCGTAGACTGCGGCATAGTCAAACCACACGAGTCGAGCAGCAAATCGGCGACTGACGACACGGCGACCCAAATAGAAGACGGTAGACAGGCAGACGCGGTGGCGGAGCCACACCTCTGACGTTGTGTCGGCGCGGTTTGTTTGTTTCCTTCTGTCGCCGTCGGTGTGCTCCGTTCTCTGTTGCTGCTGTAAGCGGAAAGGCGTCGCGTTGCGCAGTATGGGGTTGTTGAATTCACGTACGCGAACGCGTGCTCCCTTGTTCAGCCGCACCAGAAAATTGTGAGTGCAGCCAGTCATGAGAACAACCGGCCTCGGCTTATTCACTGCGTACGGTCGACTCGGCAAAGCCATAAGGACGCTCTACCTCTCGACAAACTTATTTGCTCTTGTGAGTGTGACGCGCACGCACACACGCACGCACTCGCGCATGCACGGACGTGCAGGTGTGCTGCGTGGCCCTGATCACGGCCGGTCTGTACGTGGCGTGGACGCGCGCCGCGTTCGTGGCGCTGATCACGCTGCGCCTCTTCCTCGACGCCGCCTGGGTCTTCGTCGTCTTCGGCCTCGTCGGCGCCGCCAACGCCGCGTTCGGCTTCTACGCCACCGCCAAGGAGCTACGCTGCCTCATGTACTCCGTATGTGATTCCTGCTCCACCGTTCGCATCCACCATGACAACACGACACACGCGTGGCCGCTTCTCCCTTGCAGCACGCGATCACGTACGCGATACTGGCTGCCGTCATCTGCCTCGGCGGCATTATGGGTTTTGTCTTTCGGTACCAGGTTCGGTGGCAAGATTTTATTGCTCTGCGGCTAACACAAGATCTTATTGACTGTACCATGCCAGTTTGACGACCTGACGCCCGTACATCTGAAGCTTCTCACCTCGCTGAAAGAACTGTACGGCACGAAAGGAATGTACGGCGACGACGTGACGTACGCCTGGGACAAGCTGCAAACCGATGTACGTATACCGCGTGAGACGTTCTCAAGCAGCCTCGACGCTTGCTGTTCTGTCTGACTTCATCAGTTCGACTGCTGCGGAGTAAACGGCACGTTCGACTACAACGTCTGGCGGACGTCCAAGTGGCACATGCGCCAGGCGGAACAACCCAAACACAGAGTCAGCGTCGCATTGTCACTCCCACTCCTTTCGTTGCCCACTATAAGGTTTCTGTATTGCAGGTGCCCTTCAGCTGCTGTAGTTTGACTGGCGACCCAAAAACCGCCTCTGCTGAAACGGCTTCTTGTCAGTCGGCGGAGACTGTCGACGACGCGACGGTCAGCACGTTAAGGATAAACGTAGGTTCCTTACAAACGCTGTTGTGTGTGTCAGAGGGTATAGTGCTATCAAGAATTGGCGTGTAGACGTGCTACGGGCCGTTCTACCACGACCTCATGGCGACTGGCGAAATGCTCGGCTGGATGGGCCTCGGCGTCGGCGTCTTACTGGTTCGTCGTCAACCGGCCATCTGTTCAGTCGGCAGCTAGCAACAGCATTCATTCAGACAGTGCCAGCTTTATTCGGCAGCGTCTACGCGAAGATGATCAAGAAATAGGTGCTGGCTGCATCCACGGCTGATTACTGACTCTGCAATCAGTGACCAACTAGTCCAGTCGCTCGTGTGCTTCCCCGTCTCTGTCTGCGGGCACCGGGCGAGCGAGCAACCAAATCACCCAGCCAACCACCAGCAGCAGCCGCAGACAACACCAGGAATGCCCTATCACAGACGACAGCGCAATAACAAAAGAAGGTGCCTTTCTGTTCGTTCCTAACATTATGCGGCTGCGTCAAACGGAGGAAGTTGTGGAGCTGCCGCGCTGTGGTCATGAGGCCACGGCCAACGCGGGGTGATCGGCGAACTGCTCGAGGCTGTCGGGGTTGCGTAGGGCGTTCTTGTTGGCAACGGTCTCGCCAGAGACAACCTTCCTGACCGCGATCTCCACCTTCTTTCCGCTTGCCGTGTACTGCAAGCCATGCAGTAGACGCCGCTCCCGACAGCCCACGCACGCACGCACGCACGCACCGGAATGTCGTCTACGGCGGCGACGATGGCGGGCACGTGCTTGGGCGAGATTTGGGCGCGTATCGCCTTCTTGATCCTGTCGGCCAATTCTCCAGTCAGCGTGTGACCGTTATTCAGTTTGACGAAGAGGACGACGCGCTCATCGGCGCATAGCTCGCTCTTGTCCGGCCAGACGCGCTGACCAACGCACACGCTGTCCGCCACTTCCGGCAGGGACTCCACTGCAAGCAACGGACGAGCATTACCCGCCCCAAAGCCGAGGGACAGACATCGTCGTCAGGGTGACTGACCAACGTGGTAGATCTCTGAGCTGCCGAATCGGACGCCGCCAGGGTTGAGGGTTGCGTCGCTGCGGCCCTGCATGACGACGCCGCCCGTGGCCGCGTTGATCGTGCAGTAGTCGCCGTGGGCCCAGACGCCCTTGAATTTGTCGAAGTAGGCGGCAGCGTACTTGGCACCGCTCTCATCATCCAAAAAGTGGGTGGGCATCGAGGGAAAGGGCGTCCGGCAGACGAGCTCGCCGCTCGTGTTCGTCACTTGCCGGCCTGAGACGACACGCTCCGTTCTACCGAGGCAGCGACGGCAGCGGCGCGCGCACCCTGCTCGTCGTAGGCGCAGCAGTCCATGCCGAGGTAGAGGCACTGGCACTCGCCTCTGTAGACGGGACACTGCACCGACGCGCCCATGAAGCACGCAATTATGTCCGTGCCCCCTGAACGACGCCGCGACATCGTATGCGTGCGTGACACGGAACGGGAAACCCACCGGCAATGGAGCCTATGATGACGTCTTCCTTGACGGCCGAGTAAATAAAGTCGAAGGTGGCGGGCGGCAGGACGCTGCCCGTCGACAGGAGCATGCGCAGCGTCGACAGCTTGTGGTGCTCCCGCGGCTTGTAGCCTCGCTCCTGGTAGAGCGAGTAAAGTTTCGCGCCCATACCCAGGGCGGTCACCCTGCAGAGAGGCAGAACAGAGTTGCGAGCAGTTCTAAACCGGGAGTGGGGGAGGGGTGCGGACCCGACTCTGTCGACCAGGTCGAAGAGCGTGCGGGGGTCGTTGGGCGAGCCGTCGTAGAGGACGACGGCGCAGCCCGTAGCCAGGGCCGACACCTCCCAGTTCCACATCATCCAGCCGACTGTGGTGTAGAAGAGCAACGCGTCGCCCACGCCCAGTGCCGTCTGGAGCTCGTGTTCGGCCAAGTGCTTCAGCAGTGTGCCCTGCGCGGACACAAGCCATTTGCTCAGCTAGCCAGCTCAGCTAGCCCCAAGTCTGCGCTCACCCCAACGGAGTGAACCATACACTTGGGCGAACCCGTGGTGCCGGAAGAGAACATGATGAAGAGGGGGTGGTCGAAAGGAACTTGCTCGAACTTCAGCTCGGGAATTGCACCGGCTGAGCGTCCCTTTTGGAGAAAGCTCGACAAGTGGACACTGCAAAACAAAATCAGCACCATCACTACGAGCATAACCAGTCTGTCGTCGGCAGTACCATTTCTCCACGCGTCCGATGTCGATATCTTGCTCGCTGTTCACGAACGGGATGCACACCAAGGTTTCGAGAGAAGGAAGGCCTCAAACGCGTCGAGAAAATGCCGACACTGACGCCTCCTGACTCTCGGAGCCAAGCGTACGTGAGGCGACGGTGCGCAGTTTCTCCAAGTGATTCCACACCTTGCCGTTGTAGACGACGGCGTCGACGGAGAAGAGCACTTTCGGCTTGACTTGCGTGAACCGCTCCAGCACCCCCTGCGGTGGGCCACACTTTTTGGGTGGGGTGAGGGAATGCGTGAGTAGACGCACCTCGGGACCGAAGTCGCTCGAGGTCGAGCTCCAGACGGCGCCGATCGCGGCGGTGGCCAACATGGCGACGACGCATTCCACGTTATTCGGCATGTAGCCTGCAACCAGGCCGCAGGCACACTTGCAGGGGGAAGAAGGGGGGGGACGCCAGGATCGACTTCTCACTCACCGGCAACACGGTCGCCTCTGGCCACGCCGGCTGCGTGCAGTGCGGCCGCGAATTGGACGACGCGCTGGCGCAGCTGGCCGAAAGTCACCATCGTCACGTCGCCCACTCCGCCACCGACCGACTCGCCTGCCGAGCGCACGAGCGACTCTCCTCGTGACGACGCCTCAGTACGGAAATGACAACGCATACCCGCATAGTAGATCGCCGGAGCGTCGTCGGCGTGTCGTAGGATGTTCTCGGCATAGTTGAGTCTGGCGCCGACGAACCACTTCGGAACACGATCGATCCCTTGGGTCACGTCGACAACGGGCTCGACTGGCGGTGTGGAGTGGACCACCTGGCAGAAGTCCCACAGCTCCAACCAGAACTTGTCGTAGAACTCGCAAGACCACTTGTGCAGCTGACGGTAGTCATCTGCTTTGCACAACGTCCACCGAGCTTCCGACTCCGACAGAGGAATGCGACAAGGAAGGCAGTACCGACCGAAGACGAGTCCGTACTTGCGCTCGATGCGCTGCTGAAACCGAGTGGGAGCCGCGTCGGCCGCCAGCTTGGGCGGCCTGTAGAGGGGCACGGTCTCCATGGCGGGAGGCTGGTTTCAGGGCAGCCAAGGAACTCGAGCCGCGCAGTGGGAGATGGCGTGGTGAACGCGCGATGGCCTGACAGTCGGCCGCTTATCACGCACGTCGTCGACCGACCCCTCCGCCCGAGCGGACAGTTCCGCTGCGACTCAGCCGGCACACAGATGCCCGCTCCGTACAGACAGATAGCATCTCGCGCAATGCGACTGACTGACACTCGCCTCTCACGCTTTACTCTCCTCACGTAGGATCCTCGTGCTACTGCCAAATTACGGTATCTTCTGTTGTACGTGTAACAACTGCATTGTTGTAACAAGAAACAGCACAACACCTTGACGCGGAGCGCTGCTTTATGCTTGTCCTTAACCATAAGGTAGCGCTTAACGCTGCCTAAAACTCCACAAAATCGCCCCTGCGAGTAGAAAAACACGCAGTTTTCCACCACGTTCACAAGGGTAACCGATCTCTAGAGGGAACTACATGGACTATTCCACTATCTTAGCTCTACGCTCAGCTCCTGCGCCAGCGCTTGTCTGACGGTTGCGTGAACAGCGTTGACTTCCGTGTTCGTCAACGGCCGCTCCAAGTGTCGATAGACAACGCTGAACGGTCGACACCAAGTTGCAGCGGCAGGGCTCGACTCGAGGGCGACACCCTCCCACCGGTAGCAGTGGCTTCTTCTCCCGGTCTTGGCGTTGCGAAAGTCGTCGACGAGCTTCACCTGCTCCACCAGCTCGCCCCCCACCGTGCGCACGATGTCGTAGACGTCGGAGCTGTGGAAGTCGAGACTGCAGCCGGCGGGCAGCCAGAAAGAGACGTCGCAGATGCACTGCGGCTGCCGACTCGTCGCCTGCAGAGGCGCCTTCGGAAAAGACGTCTGCGCCTGGCCCCCGTCGAGCGACTCGCCTTATAGACGATCGCCTGCTCGGGCGTCGCGTCCTCGAACTGCGAGGTAAAGCCCGTGTCCGTGGACCAAAAGAGCCGAATGTCGGGAATGGAGTAGAGCTTCATGGCGAGTCGCTCGAGGCCCAAGCCGAACGCCCAGCCCACCTTGCTGTCGGCGCCCGCTGCCGACGGAGTGGGGTGGGTGATGCCGGCTGAGTACGGCGACGGAGGGAGCTCACCTTTGTCGAGCACTTCCTGCTCGATGACGCCGCAGCCGAGCATCTCCATCCACTGGCCGTTCTGGAGCACCTCCAGCTCCCACGACGGATGCGTGAACGGGAAGTAGCAGTCGACCCAACGCGACTCCACGTCTGCAGACGACCGAGGCGACGTAGCACAGGCACAGCAGCCGGCCCCGCACCTTTGCCAAAGAGTGCATGTGCCAAGGACTCCAGTGTCGACTTGAGGCTGCTCTCTAGCCGAGTGGCCGCTTTTGCACTGTGTCGCTCCTGCTTCTCAGACGTCCGATGCTCCACCTGTGCAGCGCTCAGCAGCAGAGGCTCGTCGTCCGAGCCGCTTTTTGACAAGCCGAACAGCTGAAAGGCAGCGAGTCTCCACACAGTGAGAGAACGTCCTTCAACGGTTCCCAGGCGGTAGAAAGACGAGGCGCCCTGAGACCGCCCCTTAGCAGCCGGGCCGCTTAGACGACAACGACTGGAACGAGCAGAGCCAGCCAGAAATGACAGGCGGCCATTCGCTTGATTATTTCGAGAGGCGTAGGCAGCCCTTCAACGGAGCGGACGGCAGCAAGCGGCCCACGCAACAAAACAAGCTAGCGCTAGCGAGGTAAAGCCAGCATATCGAGTAGGCCGGCGGCTTGAACCGCAAGCGCGTTTATCACCCGTAAACGTGGCACTCCATTCCCCTCCCTTCCGCTCGATTCACACAGGCCAGGGTACGCGCTTCCCTTACCTCAGCGCCAGTGAAGAGGCGAACTCCTTCCATTTGGTGGAAGACGGGAAAGTGTGAGCGGTCGATCTCGTCGCGTCGGTACACGTCGCCCACGGCTGCAGCGCGCCAGCCTTCCGCTGGTTGTCTCGGTCGACGTGGGTGGTCGGTCACGCACCCAGGAAGGCGTCCAGGCCGGCGCGCACGAGCTGCGCCTGGTGGGCGCTCGTGTGCGTCCGCAGCACCGTGTCGGCATTCAGGTAGTACGTGTCGGAGGGGCAGCGGCTCACGTGCCCCTCGGGGATGAGAAGCGAGTCGAAATTGGCCGACAGATCCACGGCCGGGTGGAAGTCGTCGTGGACTGAGAATAGAGGACTGAGAGGGGGAACCGAGTTCACAGGGCACACAACCAACGAATAAGAACGACACCCAACATGGCGTCAACTGCGCGTGTTACAGTACAGTGAAAACGGGGATGCGAAATCGGTTCCTTGTCGATAAGGGCTTTCGAAAAGACTCGTGGAAATGCTTTACAATGCGTTGCTTGATGAGCTCGAGGGGATGACAGCGCTGCCGATGGAGTCGTCGCTCGGCCAGAGCTGCGAGTCTCCGACTGACATTCGTAGAGGAATCGGCGACAAACTGCCGGCCGCGCAGTTCGACCACTTCCCCGGGTTGATAATAGTTCGAAGCAGACGTCGACGCCCGCCGACAGCCGCCGTCGACCAAGCGACGGAGGAGCCGCATTCTCAGTTGCGACTAGCGATTGTAATAGCACTAATGGAGGCGGGCGAGTAGCCGCAAAGGAGATTGAGCGGCGGTGGAACGCGAGAGGTAGGCAGCCGGACCTTTATTCCGGTGAGAAAAGCCGGCCGTCGAACGAGACGAAGAAGAAATCACGGAACGCGGCACAAACAAAAAAGATCGTCATATCGTTCGTTAGAGTCGCCCTCTCCAGTAAGACACTACGAGTAGTCACAACTGACGCGTTGAGACGCTAGCGAGCGCGTGGGCCACAGCGCGCGACCGGTGTACATATGCGAGCAAGAGACCGCAGCAGGGCAACGTTAGATTCGACTCGGCGCCATTGGGCGCGCGTTCCTCCGACCTCAGTGCGTGCCGCCCAGCTCGGAGACGTCCGTGTCGACCTCCTCGTTCGCCAGCACCTCCACGCCGCACTTGAGCAACGGCGTGCCCTGGTTCTTCGCTGAACCGCGGTGGCTGGCTGGCACTGGCTGACTCCGCGTCGACTCCCACGGACGTACCCATGACGTTCGCTCTGATGGTGGCGCTGAAGAGATTGTCGTCGGCCGTCTCCAGCTGCAGGAGGGCCTCCATGGTGCCGTGAGCCTCCGCCAATAGCTCCAACGTCAGCACGTGCTTCGTCTTCTCTACACAACGTTCCGATGGTCTGTTGCAACGTCGTGTCAGCCTTGCACATCCGTGTGCGCACCGGCGTTCGCTCTGACGGAGACGAGGGTCATGTTGGCGCCGATCCTGTCGACTTTGATTTGGTCGCCAAGATAGCGCGGGATCACGAGCCGGATACGGTAGCGATGACGCTCCTGCAGAATGCCCAAGTGGACGTCGGCGGTAGAGCGGTCGGCCGACAGTTCCACGTCGATCTGGCCCGTGTGGCCCGCCACCTGCGCTTCCTCGAAGTGAACTCGGCCAGCGGACGCAACCCTGTACCGCATGTGCAGTGTTGTGCGTTTGGTATTAGCAGCTCGTTTAGTTGACAGACCCACCTTTGCCTGTGTTCCTCAACGGGCATCTCGAGTTACTGGTCGTCACCGACAACGTTCCCTTGACGACAGCAACAAGCGGCGACTGGCAAGGATGCGCCGCGACTCTGCTAACTGATCAGTACGGCTAACGAACGAGCGAAGAAACGTAGTTGCAAGCGCACTTAGTTGGATATCTCGCACGCCTTTGGCGCACCAAAATAGTGTCACTCAACAATGGGTTTACTAAACCGCCACAAACAAAACCTTCCACACACTTGTGAAGCAACGCAACTCAGCAGACGTATTTACCGTTTTACCGACGTATTTACCGACGCGACACATGTCCGCACGGGAACAAGCAAGAGGCATTATAAAGCGTTCGTTAAGGGCTTGTCGGTTAGCTGCGATTAGCGCCCCGTGGAGCCGAATCCGCCGGTTCCGCGCGCGGTGTCGTCGAGCGAGGCGAACTCTTTGATGTCGAGCATGGCGATCTTCTCGAGCACGAGTTGCGCGATGCGGTCGCCCCTCTTCACCTGCGACGACACGGAGATTTGTTGGGAGTCGGGTCGTCGACACCGCAGATGACAGAAAAGCGAGCGAGCACCTCAAAGGGTTCCTGGCCGAAGTTGAAGAGGAGCACGCCCAGGTTGCCGCGGTAGTCGCAGTCGACGACGCCGGCACCCACGTCGATGAACTTCTTCACGGCCAGTCCCGAGCGCGGAGCGACGCGACCGTAATGACCGGTCGGCACGGCCAGCTGCAGGTCGGTGAGACACAGCGCCTTGCCGCCGGCCGACACGACGTAGTCGTAGGCGCTGTACAAGTCGTATCCGGCCGCCTGCACCGACACAGTGCACCGATTTTATCGAAAAACGGAACAGCTTAATCCATGCGCGTACAAGCTTCGATCCACGCGTCGGCAGCGTTGCATGCTCCGACAGCTTCGCGACGGCCAAAAATTCGTCCGCCCCGTTAAATTCGTTACACTTTTTCGGCACGTCGTCAAATTCGGACTTCATGGGGTCAAGATTCTCGGCATTCTCTTCGATGACGCGCGCTTTCTTTAGAGGAGATCCGGTCGACATTACGCGAGTTAGAACACGAGAGCGGAGCAAATTGGAACGAATTCGGTCGAAAAAGGGAAGCAAAACCGCTCCTACCATAAGACAATTTAAAACTATTGAAAATGTTCCCGCAATTTTGACCACGATGCATTGAACAACACCAAAATAGCATTGAACGACTAGAAAGCAGAATAGTTGTGCATCCGTTCCGTTTGTACTTTTGTCGCCGAGGGTTGCAATGCAATGGTCACTAATACCTAAATACAAAACAAGCATCGCCGATTATGCAGATTGTAGTGACTCGACATAAAAAGAAACTGACCTAAAAGTACGAGAATCTACGTAGCAGGTGGCCTGCCGCACACAGCGAACGTGTACTACGAAGCCTCCGAAGCGTGTACTAACACACTTCCTCGCCTGTGCAACAAATTCACAAATTCAACACACAGTGAGAGCGAAAGTATGCACTACAAAAACCAAATTATCCCACCTGCTCTCTAAGAGTGACTACCAGCGCAGTGCCACTAGAAAGCGAATCTCAATCAAACGGTATGCAAAAATCCAAAATTTGCATTTTGTTCAGTTCGATAAACATACTTACCGTACACAAAGATCACATCACGGCGATTTCAAAAACTGTGCGTACTGTATTCTCCTTGGCCGCTCTCAATGCTGAAGGTATCGATCGGAATTTGGCTTTGTGAGTATTGGATCGGCTTGATTGGGTTCAAGGAGCGTGCAGCGGTGCTGCATCCTTGATCAAGTTGTGTCTTTGACCGCTTGTTGCTTGCGCGACTGCCGACGTGCTAGTCGCCGACGCGTCCGTGGCCACGCCAGTCGTTTTCTCCTCATCCCGGCCCGGTCCGCATAGCCGCGTTGTAAGCCGCCGCGGCCACGGCCGTCTGCTGGAGGGCTGCTGCCTGAGAGCGGCGGGTCCATTAGCCCATGGATGAATCTCTGCAGGGTTTGTTGCTGCTGATTCGCGTGCTCGGTCTAACCTCATGGCCTAGTAGGCGCTGCGTCCTCTGCGCCCGCTCCACCGCTAGCTCGTGCTCCCTTTCAGTTGGTCGCCGTCGTCAGGCCGAACCGAAGTATGACGACAGCGAGGAGGAAGAGGGCGAGATCCATAGCGATGACGGCGAGGACGGGGCCCTTGATCACACCCCGCTCCACCTCTTCTCCGACAATGCTCCACCGTCGACTTCCGCTGTCCCCGCGCCCGTCCAGACGTTCGCCTTCGGCCCTCCTCCTGCTGCTGCTGCTGCTGCTTCACCTCGCCGAACTCGAACGCCTCCTGCGCGCAGGAGGCGCGACTCCTCGCCCGAAGAAGGCGAAGAGAGCGACGCTTCTTTGCGGGCCTGTTCGCCTCCGAAGAAGGCGCCGAGACAAGAAGGGGGGTCCAGTCCGCCTCCGATGCCCCCTGCGGCGACGGACCTGCAGACTAAGCTCAGCGCTCTGCAGAGGCTGAAGGGGCTCAGTTTCGACTTGGCATCGGCCGCAAAGCCCGTCGAATCCGCTTCATTCAATCCGTTCTCGGTGAAGTTCGAGTCGGACACGGATAAACCGTCCGTGAAGGTGCAGAACGAGGCGGTGGAGCGGTTCGGCTGGACGCGAGCGCGCTTCGTCCGGCGGAGTCGGCGTCGGAACGCGCTCGAAGAGCGCGCTGCCGAGGGCGGCTCTGGAGCTTATGGCGAGGAGCAGAGGAGCAGCCTCGTGCGCGCCTACGGCTTCGTCGAAGACAATGCGCCCGACGGCCATGTCCCTGTCGAGCGTGACGACGTCGCTGTCGACCGCATGCCGAGCCAGCCGTTTGACTGGTCGGCGCCCGTCGGCGATGAGAACTGGCGTGGTAACGGTTACCAGCGGAGGCGCGGACGAAACCGGGAGGAGGACAGCGCCCGAGACCCCTGGAGGTACGGAACTGCCGAAGTTCGTTGGCGTTTGTCAACCGATCCATTGCGCGTTGGCAGGCGACGGAGACGGAACCGGCGCAACCAAAGTCGCCGACGGAGTCGAACGCCGTCCCCTGCGAATTTCGTTCAGCCCGTCGTCTGCCAGCAGAGGTCCCAGTCGCCCCCGCGTCCGCTGCCCTCACCGGCCGTCGACCTTGAGAGACAATTTGAAGTTCTGCGCAACAAACTGGACTGCTTTTCAATAGACAGGGACGAGATTGAGGTTCCATTCCAATCACGTGTACGTCGACACTTGCTGAACGCTCGGTTGCTCGAATTCAGCTTATGAACGACGACAACGTCCGTCAACTGATCGGCTGGCTGGGGCGTCGCGAGGCGGAGCTGGTCGTCAAGTTCAACGCCCAGGAGTCGGAGATGACGTATGGTTGTTGTTGCTGAGAAAGTTCCGATTCCGATTCCGACCTGTGCGCGCGCGCGCTCGACTTCAGCGACGTGAGATTGGCGTACGTGGACGAGCAAGGGAAGCACAAGGCCGCTTGCCAGCGCTCCAATGAGCAGAAGCAGAGGGCGGCTGCTGCGGCCGCGGCAGCCGCTGTGGTGGCGACCATGGCGGGCGTGGGTGCCGCCGCTGCGTCTTCGCCAGCCGACGCAACCGAGCGCCCCGTGGAGGAGGAACCGCCGAGGTGGGGTCGAGGTCACTTGCGACGAGTGGCCGCGTGCAAACTGCGCGCGCCGCTTGCAGAGCCGAAGAGCAGAGCGTGGGTCCAGCAGTCGAGGAGGGCGAGCCAGACGCGCCCAAGTCCGAGATCCCGGCAGCGATCCTCGCCGCGATGAAGGACAGCATCGAGAAAGCGGCCAAGGCGGAACGGCTGGAACGCGACACGGGCCCGGGCCTCGAGCCGCCCCCTTCCGGCCTCCCACCGCCGCTGCCGACCTTCCCTCTGCCCGTCAAGACGGAGTCGGCCGCCGTCCCAGCGGCTCCGCCGCCTCTCGCTGCGCTCCACTCCATTGGAATTCCGGCCGGCGCGGAAACACGCCAGTCGCAAGTGATGGTCTCGCTCGTCAAGTCGCTGGGAATCACGCCCTCGTCGTCGGCGACGACTGCGCTGCCCGTACCGACGCCGCCTGTTCCTCGGGCCGACTTCTCGGTGCCCCCGCCCACCTACCAACTGCAGCCGCCGGCCCCTCTTCCGCTGCCGCCTATGGCACCGCCCATGTCCATGATGCGACTGCCACCGCCGCCGAACCTGTCAATGGGCGTCCCGTCGCAGCTGCCCCCGCCATTCTTTGCCGCCCAACCGACGACCGTCCCTCCGACAAGGCCGCCTTCGCTGTTCGACAAGCTCGACTTCAGCGTGAACAGGCCGGTCGTCGTGTCGGCGCCGGCAGCTCGCAAGGAGCTCCGGACTCCACCAAGAGGCGGCAGGAAGCGCGTGCACTTCCACAAGACGCGCGAGCCATCCGAGGCGATCAAGGCCGCCTTTCGGCAGTCCAAGAGAGCCGCAGCAGCGGCGACGGCTGTGGACGAGGCGGCGGGCGCGGAAGAAGCGAACGGTGGTCACTCTAACGCGGAGGCCAACGACTCCAATGAGACGTGGACCTCAACCGGTGCGGAGTTGGACGATTCGACCGCTGTTGGCGACAATCATAGCGAGACACAGCCGCCCCACGACGACCCAGCGGTCTCGGCCGTGCTTCTACAGGGCGCCGCGGCCACTGTGGCTGCCAGTGTCGACGGCCAGAGTTAAAAGCGTCTGCGCCGTCTGCGCACTGTCTCCGCTGTCGCCCAGCCGTCGCTCGCGCGTTTTATCAGCTGTCCTTCACGTGGGGCGGAGACGGCGTCTGCCCCGCTTTCGCGTCTGCCTCTCGCGCTCGCTCTCCTAGCCTGCCGAGACGCGCACGCCACCCCAGTAATTACGCCATTGTCATTCGTTACACAGGCGGCGAACGTCGGGTGTCACTACAACCAGCACGCACGCGGTAATTCCTGTATTGAGCGTCCGGAGAACTGTGGTCAGGTGCAGTGCGTATTCCGCTCGCGAATAAACGCTCCTTTCTACTCGCTTCTCCGTCGCTTGCTCAGATCATCGCATATCACTCTGCACGGCCGCGAACTGTGCGTATGTACGTAGCGCAGTACGTTTTTGCACGTGTGCACAGTACTGCGCTGTAGTCGTGCGTGCGTGTACGGACGCGCCTTCCAGAGCGCTGTCGTAAGGTAAGGTAAGGTGTAAGATGCGAGCGCGACAACCAGAACCGCGCGTAGGCGCGCAACGTGCGCCACTGGAGCGAAGAGTGAAGACGCAGTGCGCTCACCGACCGACTGCGTGCCGCCCTGTTTAGCCACCGCACGTCCACAAGAGTTGCTCTCTCACGCCCCACTCTGCCAGTTTGTTTGAATGTATCCCACTGCTCTGGTTCAGCAGCCGCCGCCACATCCTAGCGGTTGGTTCTCGTGGCTTTTGTCCCCACACATTTTATACCACACCCTGCCAGACGACGCTCCGGTGCCCCCTACTCTAGGGACGCCTCTTTTCAGTCTTCTTCCCCGTCCGACCCGCCTTCGTGCCGGTGTCGACTGGCGGCGCGGCGCTGTTCTTCAACCGACCGCTGGGCGGTCACCAGACGGCCAACGGGACGACCGCGGGCCTCGTGCCCCTCCTGCCGCCGCTCCACCCCTTCGGCGTGCCCCCGCCCCCGCCCGCCCGCCACGCGCCGCCCGCCCCGCCCTCCCTGGCGCTCTCGCCCTCGGCCGGCCCCCAGCCCATGTCGGCGCACGCGCCTGGCGTCCAGCAGTCGCCGCCGCGCAACCGCTGCACCGGCGACGTCGCCGAAGACGGTGCGTTCGCGCCGCGTCCGCCACCCTCGCCGACCTCCGTCTCGACGCGCGCGCGCGCTCAGGGCCGGCCAAACTGCGCAAACTCTTCATCGGCGGCCTCACGCACGAGACGACCGACGACCAACTGGCCGAGTACTACGGTAGGGGACAGTCCGAGCTGCCGTCCGCTCTAGAGGACGGACGTGCCCCCCCCCCCCACCCCCCTTCCTTCTGTTGCAGGGCAATGGGGAACTGTGATCGACTGCATTGTGATTCGCGATCCGCAGACGAAGGCGTCGCGCGGCTTCGGCTTCGTCACCTACGCGACCATGGCCGAGGCGGACGCCGCGATGGCCGCGAAGCCGCACACGATCAACGGAAAAGAGGTTGGGGGGCCCTCTCCCACGCGGTCCTCTACCCAGCGCGGCCCTGCAGGTCGACCCGAAGCGGGCGATCCCGCGAGAGGACATGGGCCAGCTGTGGACGAACACGAGCTTTGCGCTGCCCAACTGGCTGGCGCCCAACGAGAGCGACACTAGGTCGGTCTGCTGTTGATACCCAACCCAGCCCCCATTGACGCGTCGGACTCGTGGCTGCAGGCGCAAGTGCTACGTGAACGGCATCCGCTGGGAGCTGCACACGGTCGACTCGCTCAGACAGTATTTCATGAAGTTCGGGGGCTTGAGACAGGTGCGTCTTCTCGGGCTAGTTGTCTCTGAGGACGACGTAGTCACTCGTCGTGTCCATTTGCAGGTGGAGATGCTGGGCCACCCCAAGGGCCTGGCGTTCGTCGTGTTCCAAGAGGAGAGCGCGCTCATGGAGTGCACCAAGGCGAAGTTCCACACGATCACGGGGCGTCGTTGCGAAGTGGCAAGGGTACGCGATGCGCGGCCCACTTGGCGCCGTCTCCGTAGGCGCGCTCAAAGGCGGCCGTGGGGCCGGCGACGTCGCAGGCGGAGTGCTTCGACGAGATTCCCGCGTTCGAGACGGGCCGCTGTCCGCCCCAGAGAGCTTCGCCGCCCGCCGACGCCGCCGCTACGGCCAAAGCTTCCAAAGGGAGTGGGGGCGGTCGGCGACAGCAGCCGCACCACGCAGCCGAGGCAGCGTCGTCCAAGGGCCAAGCGGTGACGCGGGCCAAGTAGCGCGCGTAGAGACGACCTCGGTCGCTCGCCGTCTCTGAAATCCCTACCACCTTCCTTCTGCCACCTCCGCGTATGTAATTTCGTCTGTAATTCCGGCCTCGCGCAACGCGACTAATCAGAGTGGAGCGGCGCCCGACTAGTTGTCGCCCCTGAGGCGCGGCGCCCCACGTACTGTCGTGCGCGTGCGCGTGTCCGCGTGCCTTGAACGCGTTTTCCGTGTCGGCCGTAGCGCCGTGCGTGTGGTGCGGGGCGGGACTGAGGTGGAGGGGCGCGACGCGACGCACCGGTAGGGGGCGGTCTCCCTTTTCTGTGTATGCGATCGAGCGATGTAGTATCGCCGGCTCGGTCTGGCCTGCACGTGATGGTGGGCCGGCTGAGTCGGTGGCGCAGGGCGCGCCCCATCGCGACGCGCTGTGTGCGTGTGTGTCTACGTACGTGTAAGTTCCGGTCCATGGTTCGGCGAGTGCGTCACGTTCGCGTCCTATACAGATGTCGTTGGCGTCCGCGTAAATTGTTGAGTCTATGGTGTGAGCGAGAGATGGCGCCTACGGCTTTGTGGGGGATTCGGTACTGTACCAATACTGGCGTGGTTCACCGTGTACCTTGTGTGCACTACGAACTACGGCCACCTTGTACACTACGAAACTACAGTGTCCATAGTACACGTACACATAGTACAGTAGTACCTTGCTCAACTACGCGTGCTGTTGCAAGGTACATTCTTGTATCCATTTGATGTGAATTTTGTCCAATGTAACCAATCAATGCCATATTCTTGCTGCTTTCCAATGCTCGCCAATCACGCCATGCAGCTTTCAGTCTGCCAGAAGCCACTAAATCAGTGTGCAACAACCATTGCAGGCCCAGCCCCTGCCTGACCAAGAACTCGCCAATTCATTCCCGAGTTCTTGGCCACTCCAGTTGCAAACCTTTAATCTCACTCAACCTAGCGAAGCCTTTAATGAAGTTGATCCCGCCCAAAAATCTTTGCACCCGCAGCAATACTACGTTTCGATTGCTCTTTGTGTTGCGGCAGATCTGCGTTATAGAAGAAAGGAAGGTGTTTGCGCATCGTCAAAGTGCGAGTGAGCGTGTGGCTGGCAGCCGTCGAACGTTTCTCTCGTGGATGTCGTCAACACGAAAGCGGCAGACGCGCGTGTCGGTGGTACGGTGTAGTGAACGCGGTGTGCGTGGGATCTACGAAACACGAGGAGGAGGAGGAGTAGGGCTGCAGCTGGAAGACTAAAGCGCGGTCGCGGAGCCACCGTCTATATTGTGACTGACACACTGACGACAATAGCGCGGTTCGTCTCGACTCGGTGTGGGTTTACCTTTACTCTGGAAGCGCACGCGACCGCCCCTACCGCCCACGGAAAGCCGCTCGCTCGCCTGTCGGCCGGCCGCTCTCGACGAACGCCTCTAATTGACACGACTCTGGCGACACACCCCTACTACCCCCTACGGCCGCTAGAAGGAACACAGACAACGCGGCGCTATACACGATTAAAGCATCGCATCCCGCTGCCGCCTCTCGGCGACCCTAGAGCAAACTCCACACGCAGACAAGACGCGCACTTAGCCAGCGCCCTCGAATGAAAACACGCGCGCGCCACAAAGAACTCGACAAAACGGCCAGAGTCGCGAAGTCCCCATTTTCGTACAGACACAACAATCTACGTGCGTCGCCAAAACGATTCGATCGACACTGTGGCAGCAGCCTATTCGCTTACAGCCGCTTCCATTGCGGCCACAGTGTCGACAAGTCTAAGTCTACGCGGCTACGGAACTAGAAGGAGACGCGCACGAGCAGTCGGACCGACTCGACAGGGTTCCTAGCAGGACGTCGGCAACGGACGCGCGGGCGCGCGGCGGAAGGCGTCGTCGTCCTCGCGCCGCCCCAAGCGCTCGGACGAGCCTCCACCGGCGTCAGCAGTCGCGTCGACGGGACCGCCGCGCGAGCGGCCGGTCTAAGGGAATGAGCCGGGTAGTCCGAGTCCGAAAGCTGCGTGTCGTCGGCGAAGTCGAGAGTCGTGGCGGTGCGGCGACGGCGGCGAGTCGGCAGCTCTCCGTCGGCAGAGAGTCGAGCGCTGCGCAGTGGGCGCTGGGTAGGGCGCAAACAAAAGGTGCAGCAAGGACGGAAGAGGGGCAGAGGTGGTGTCGAGCCACTGGTCGCCCCTTCCTCAGGCCTGGGCCAACTCCTCCTGAGCACCGGTCGTGATGAGCTTGGCAAACGCTTTGTAGTCGACCTTGCCGTCGCTGATTGGCGGGTGGCCCTTGTACATTGCTTTCATCTGAAAAGGTCATCCATGCGCCGCTGTGGTAGCCGCTAGTGCCTGTCCTCTCTCTCTCTCCTCCACACACCTCGTCTTCGTCTAACGGCTCCCCTCGCTTGTTGACCAGGATCTTTTTCAACCTGAACGGTGCGCACAACGTGAGTGTGGCGGCGTCGTCTCGTCGTCAAGGCGAGGGACGTACTCGTCTTCCGTGATGAAGCCCGTGTCTTTGGGGTCAAACATTTTGAAAGCGC
Source organism: Paralinhomoeus sp. GSCO2_6 (assembly GCA_030248085.1). NCBI lineage: Eukaryota > Metazoa > Nematoda > Chromadorea > Monhysterida > Linhomoeidae > Paralinhomoeus > Paralinhomoeus sp. GSCO2_6. Next base: position 125,797 of record JASAMY010003177.1, read on the forward strand.
CCACGATGACGTCTTCGGGGTCGGTTCCTGCAGGCACGAGAAGCATGAAGACTTTTGTGCACCCTCTGCAGTACCCCTACGCACCTGTCAGCCTCTCTCCGAAGAGCGTGAGGAAGACTGTGAAGTTGAGCGCGCCTGGAGCCTCGGCGATCATCTCTTCTAGTTGCTTGTCGCCGGGCACCATTCCTAGATCGGCCGTTAGTGAATCCATGCGAAAATGCGCGTCGCAGTCCTCCTTGCGAACCCAAAGAGGCGTAGAGGTCCTTGAGATCCCCCTTGTCGATGATGCCGTCTTTGTTCTGGTCCATGATGCCGAACGCCTCCTTGAACTCCTGCACTGTTCTCTGGTCGAACTGCTGCATGGCCTCGGAGCCGCTGCGCTTCTTCGCCGCCTTCTTCTTGCCCTTTGACGACTGCAACGAGCGCGTGCGCCTGATTACGGTCGCCGTCCTCTACCGTACGACGCATGCGCACCATGCTTCCAGCGTGCTCGGCGGCGGTCGGCGGCTACAGCGAGCGACGGCGGCGCCTCTCTATTCTGGAAGCTGCCACTGCTTCCTAGTCTAAAAGAGTGAGGGCAGCGCAGCGCAGGTAGCGGCTTTCGACGCTCGACTAGCGCGAGGGCTAGCAGTCGCGTCGTCGGCGCGCGCTCGCTCGCTCGCTCCCTCGGGCGCCAAGCCGCTCCTTCGGGGCGAGGAGGACGAGAGAGGCAGGCAGCAGCGGCGGCGCGTTTGCTCGCGGCGCGCGGTCCTCAAAGCGTTCACGAATTCCAATTGTACAGAGCGTCGTCGTCGTTCTGTGTGCGCAGTGTGTATTCTGAGGTCCGGGCAGCTGTCGTCGGCCGGGCGGAAGGACGCCGCGCAGCTTCGCGGAATCGGCGCCCGCTCGCGCGGCCGGCCCGATCCATTTTTAGTTGGCCGCCAGCGCAGCCGTTGTGGCTCTTCAGCGCCGCTGCTCAGTCGCCAGCGAGGCGAGCGCGCGTCCCTCAGTCGGCAGCGGCGCGCGCGCTCGTCTCCAAGACACAAGTTGAAGCACTTCAGGAGGTGCGGACGCCGCAACGGTCCACGCGCCCCACCGCCCTTCCTAGGGGCGGGCCGGTTAGCGAGCCAGCGGGACGACAGCCCTCCCGCTTGCCTTAGCTCTTCCTTCCAGCGTCTCATCGTTGCTGCACTGACAGACATGCGACAGGGACTTGCTCGAGACTCAAGCCGCACCTAATGAGGGGTCCACATGTCCAGTCGCCCAACGTAGTAGTACTATAGTTACACTGTAGCTTGCGCGGCGTCTACAGTAGTATTCATCACGTTACGGTACCATTACGTACAGTACCATTGTACAACGACAGACAACACAGTGATACCGTGTACATCACAGCGTACAACAAGATCCAAACACAGCGCACAACAACATATCGAAGTGAATGGACGACGGAACGACAGTCACTGAGGACGACAACTGCGGGTACAGCCAACGAATTGGTCACATCGAGTTTGAGTCGAGCAATCTGAGATACGGCGCTGTGTGTGTGTGTGTGTGTGTGCTAACGTGCGCGCTCACGGCGAGCCTGAGATCGTGAGACTAGCGGGGTTTGGAGGGCTTCTTCGATCCATCAGCAGTGGCGATGGTTGGGCGTGAGCGGCGCGTGCGCCGGTGGCAGCGGCGGCGCGTGGTGCTGATGGGACGAGCGGCTGGCGCGCGCGTGCGGCGGCACGGCTGGCGGAGCGCCGTCGGCGAAGCGGTGGTGGGGCGAGCTGGAGTAGCCGTAGTGGTCGCCGGTGTCACGTAAAATTTCTCCCCCCGTAAAAAAACTCCCCCCCGGGAAAAATTTACCGGTAAATTTCTCCCCCCTATGTAATATTTTTCCCCCCACTCCAGGCTTCGTAAACAAGTCTTCCAATGCACGCGAGGCGTTTGAACACCACAAACAGTACAAGTACAGTCAAGTGCGCGTAGTCCGGATCGTTTGGGCTGACCGCATTTCGTATTACGCGCAGTCGTCTATTTTTACCGTTTCACCGTGGTTTATAATTCGCTGCTTGCGAAGGTCTCTTTTTCTTGACTTGCGAGAAGTGTGCGACGAGTGGGCCAAAGCGTCAAATGGCCCAATCAAATCTGCCTAAGCAGGATGAATGGGCGCCTAAGCATCCATCACACGTACATGCTTGCCTGCCACGTCGCGGTTGACCAGTACGTGACCCTGGCCTCTGCAAGACGAGCGCATTGATTGTGCTGCGGTCCCACAACTCTCGACTACCTCCCTAACATCAATGACACGCGCTCAGTCGGTCGGCCGCGTGGTCGACGCGCTCTACCCGAAGAGTCCGGGAGGCACTTTTGACGGCGCTCAGCCTGCGCCCAAAATCGTCAAGGCGCATGTCAACGGCATGCTGCGCGCTCAAGACGAGATACAGCAACCGCTCCAATACGCCGCTCCGGTGTTGGCCAGTACTGGTCAAGATATGTTTACGTTTTCCGTCTATATCCCCAACAATTGCGATTGAATTTTCTGTCTTGTCAACTCGCAGACGCCCGTGAATAATGAACGCGCGTGATAAAGTTTCATTTGAGTAAGAACAAAACCACACCAACAATTGCCGAATCGGCCTTTTGGTCCATTCGTCGCATTGGCCCATTTGTCACCTTGGCCCATTCGACGCCCAATCAGGTTTGATTTATTGTGATTATCTGTGGCGTCCATCTCAACTCTCTCTCTCTCTCTGATCAGGAAAGGTGACGCAGGACCTCCTGTGTCCAAAAGCCGTCCAACCGCCTTGCGTATTGACCAACCGCCGAGAAGAGATGGTAGGGGGGAAGAATGTCACGGAGGGGGGAAAAATATAACGTGCAAAATCTTCCCGGGGGGGAAGAATATACCGTCATATTTTTCCCGGGGGGAAGAATTTACCGGTAAATTTTTCCCGGGGGGGAAGAATATTAGGGAGGAAAAATTTTACGCTGCACCGGCCGCGGTGCGACTCACGCGGTTCATGGGCGAGCAGTAGGCGCGACAGTGGCGGATGTAGTCCGTCTTGTCGCGCAGGTACTCGAAGCAGCGCCAGAACACCCACAGAAAGAACTGAGGGAGCGGAACTCCGTCGCTTTGTTGGGCTGTTGTCTTTACGAATTACATTTACATGTACGTGTACTTTTAATTACCCTCCCTTCTTGGAGTCGAATGCGCCGACTGGGTTCCGTTCCAGTTCCAAGACGAGCAGAAGGAAATAGAGGCCGACGACGAGTTGGACGTAGGCCTTCTCCTTGACGCCCAGCGCGACCGTCGGTCGTCCAGGCTCCGACTCAAAGGCGAGCGCGTTGACGATGCGGTAGAAGAGGACGCGATCCGTCGCCAGGGCCAGCAAGCCGACCGAGCACACCCCCAACAGCAGCAAGATGAGGCAGAGCTAAAGGAGACGGCACTGTGCCAACAACTGTGCTGTGAGCTGTGACTCGACCTGTCCGACGAGGTGGGGCACAAGCAGGCCGGGCCTCTTCTGCAGAACGCCCACCAAGGCGAGCAAGACCACCGCGCCGCCGGCCAGCAGGGCCACGAGCGCGCCCAGCAAGGGCGTCAGCACTTCGCCCATGTCGTCGCGACTCGTTCCCACGAACGTGACCAGCGAGTTGACAAAGAAGAAGAAGAAAAACAGGCACTCCGTCGTCAGTACGATCAGCGCGCCGTTCCGAACGTGGCAGCATTCGAAGCAGCACCGGTAGCGCGCGCTACGCTCGTCGAACTGCATTCTCGGCGACTTCGGAGGCTTCTCCACACAAGTCTCACCCCAGTGCAAGCAAACAAACCGCAAACCATCATGTACGATGTACGGTGTACGGTACGGTATCGGTCCGAACTGCAAATGCCGGTAGCACATTGAAAACAATTGTGCTCGTGCGGCCCAACAATCAGGCTTGTACAGCTGAGTGTATTCTAGACAATGATGTTTTGTGTTCTGAAGGGAAACCTTGCGTTTAACATTGCTCGAAGCTTAATTTAGGTAAATTGCTAATGCAGTTGCAATCGTTTCACCAACAATGCGTGTTAGTCTGTATTTCCAGATACGGTCAGTGTTCTTTTTGTTTCGACATACTTCCGTACAGAGTATTGCGCATGTGTTGACGGCGACGACAGTCATGGGAATCATTGACTTGAAGTCGGAAGGACAACTCGATGAACTGCTAAAAGAAACCAAGTAATTCTTTCGATATTTCTTCCGGTGTTTTATGTCTTCTCGCTTTGCAGGGGCCGCCTTTCTGGCGCCGGCAAGGCTCTGGTGGTGTTCTTCTCGGCGGAGTGGTCGACAGCGTGCCAGGACCTGCGCAAGGTGCTCGACGACCTGGCCGTCGAGGTGGCCGACAAGGCCGTCCTCATGGCCACAGTCGAAGCGGAAGCGGTGCCCGAGCTGTCACTGCGCTTCAAGGTTGTCGCCGTGCCCACTGTCGTCTTTGTCAAGGCAAGCAACCGTGCCTCTCGTTTTGACGATTGTCCGCCCAACGTCGAAAGGTTAGGACGCGGAAGTGTTTGATCGCGTCGACGGGGCGCGCGCGGCCGAGCTGACGAAGAAGGTGCGCCAGTGCGCCACCGGCTTCGCGCCCCTTCTGCCCCGAGTCGACGACGTCAGCGGCAAGCAAGACAGCCCCGTGCGTACCTGACGTCGTCTGCCACCGTGGCGACTCCGCTCTCCACAGTCGCGTGTGTAGGGCGAGCAGCTGAACGAAAAACTCAAACGTCTCATTAACGCGGCCCCCTGCATGGTCTTCATGAAGGGATCCGCCGAGCAGCCGAAATGCGGTTCGCTCGCTCGTCTCTTGAGTTTCCCCATGTGCGGACTGGGGACGATTTAGGATTCAGCAAATCGCTCGTTGAACTGTTGAACGGCGTCAACGCGGACTTCAAAACGTTCGACATCTTGACGGACCCGTCCGTCAGAGAAGGCGCGTTCGTCTCGGCGCCTGTGCCAACGTTACAAACTGTAATGACGCTTCACTTCGCCAGGTTTGAAAAAGTTCAGCGACTGGCCGACCTATCCGCAGCTGTACGTAAATGGGGAGCTGATCGGCGGTCTGGACATCGTCAAGGAGATGGCTACCGATGGGGAGTTGGACAAGGCGGTGCCGAAAAAGACGGATTTAAATAAACGGTTTCTGCTTTTCGCTACCATTTCCTCCTATCCACTCTCACTCTTAACTCGTTCTTTGGCCGCAAAATCGGCTTTAGGCTGAAGGCGCTGATAAACCAGTCTCGCATTATGGTGTTCATGAAAGGCGATCGCGCGGAGCCCAAGTGCAAGTTTAGTCGCGCTCTCATGGAGATACTGGGGTCGACGGGGTGAGTGGGCGGTGTTGGGGGTCGGAGCGGCTTTGATTGGGGGCGGTACTCGCGACGCAGATTGTCGTTCGGGACTTTCGACGTGCTGTCGGACGAGCAGGTTCGTCAGTCGCTCAAGGCCTACAGCGACTGGCCCACCTATCCGCAGGTCTACGCCAACGGACAACTAATCGGCGGCGTCGACATCCTCAAGGTCGGTCGCGCAGCGGCCGGCGGGCGCTCTCAGCGCAGTAGCTGTCGCCCCGCGGTTTAGGAGATGAAGGAAGCGGGCGAGCTACAAGACGCGCTCAAGGCACCCTGACTCATTGCTGTTCTCAAATTCGTTGCGTCAGTAGGCCGGTGCGCAAGCGGGAAATAAACCATTTTATTGAATTCCTACCCTTTGTCGGCGGCAAGTACCGCTTGCTTCGTATCTTTCGCTGCATGGATTTCGTAAGTTGTGGAGTGGATACTCGGAGAAAAAGGTTGGAGACTCGATTTTGGGTCCGTTGGTGACGCGACCGACGCTCGCCGGATGGTGATGCGGGAGACTGCGCCGGCTGAGGTGGGCGTGGTGGCCGGCGAGAAGCCGAGCACGTCCGCCGATGACTACAGTCTCGCCGGCGCTGTCATCGCTCTCGAGGTCCCCTTATCAGTCGCAACTCGCACGTATCACAATCGACACATTAGAATTGGGGTCTCAGGAGGGGCGCGCTGCCCAGTTGGAGAGGATCTGTTCGTCCATTGGCAACCTGGCCGTTGGACAAGAGGAAGTGTTCGCCGACTTCCACGAGCAAGTCTGCGAGGCGCTGCCGCTGCTCGACGAGAGATGCGGCACCCTAGCCGACGCCATTTTGGTGCGCTCCTGCCGTCGACAAGTCGAAGTTTCCAATGCGGCGATAGCGTTGCTCGGCAGGGCATCGACTGGCTGGCGTTGACCGACCGGAGTGTCGAGCTGTATTCCCAGCTGGTCTTCTCGCTGGCCTCCGTCAAAGGTCTCAGGCGAAACGTCCTCTTCGCCATCGTCAGTCGCTTTCGACTCGAAGCCGCTGCTGACGGCTCTGAGCCGGCGGTGGACGACGCGCGCTCGTCGCGCATTTTCGCCGTCGGCCACCGACTGTTGGGTTGTCTGCCGCTGCGCTCGAGGTGCGACCCCGTGCCACTGGCGCTGGCGGGCTGGTGCCAGCGCTGGCGGTGTTCAGCGCCGACGTGCAGCAGCTGGAGTCGGTGCTGCGCGCGCGCTTCCCTCCGCTGCACAAGGACGGCGCCGAGCTGGCCACCTACGTGCGGAACGTGCTGGCCGTCACGCGCTACGCGACCGCCGCTCGCGACGCCCTCCTCGCCCTAGTGCTGCACAAACTGTCCGATGTCGACGTGCGCGGCTTTGATTCGGGGGTGCCACTGGCGACAGAGTGCCTGTCAATCTTTTTTCCAGGCGTCGTGCCAGAAAAGGTTGCGGCGCTGCGGCGACTGGCAGTCGCAGAGGAACGCCCTCGCCCGTCTCCAGCTCGGCGACTCATTGACGGTCGGTTCTAGCTGTGCACGCGCGCCCGGCAGGAATTTGATGGCGCTCTAGGCCGAGAACGAAGAGGATCCCCTGCTGGCGGATACGGTGGAAAAGCTCGATGCTTCCTTCGTCGAGGTGTTCGGCTTTCTGGAGGACGTCAACGAGCAAGGTTGGCCGAGAACTTCTGTCGAACGCTTAGCAGGTGTCCGCTTGGTGCGCAGACAGCCGTTTCCCCATGTTCGACATTTTCTACGGCATACTGGAGAAGTCACTCCTTACTGTCATTGGCAATCCTCACACATGCTTCGTCTGGTTCAAGCTGGCCTCCTTTCGACCGGTCGGCGAAGCCAGTCTGCGTCGCAATTGATCATTTAACGGATCTTCACTGGCAACCTAGGAGTACGCTTCCGAGCTGTTGGACCGTCTCTGGCGATTGGTCGTCAACGGCGGAGTGGGCGCCAACTACGCGTCGTCCTGTCGGCTAGCGCACGCTGCCGTCTGCTTTATGGGCGACTTCCTCGCTCGGGCGGCGTTTGTCGAGACCGAGTGAGTTGCTTGCCGAACTTGAGCTGCGGCCGGCAGCGACGACTGCGCGCGTGGCCGCTCAGAGCGGTGCGACACTGGATGGACGTCTGGGTTGAGTGGACGCACGCCTACCTGGCCGAGACGAGTGGAGAGCCGGGCTCCTTCTGCCACGGCGTCTTTTACGCCGTCTGTCAGTCCCTCTTCCTGGTCTTCTGCTTCCGCTATGGCGACTTCCTACGACTGGGATCCGAAGGCTGGCTCTCGTTCCCTAAGCGCTCCGTCAACGCGGAACTAGACAACTGACGATTGCAGGCAAGGAAACGCTGGCGCGCTGGAACCTCGAACGACTGGCCACGAGTCATCTGAATCCCCTCCGTTACGGCGCCCACCATGTGGCCGACTGCTTTGCGCACATCACGAGGTGCGCGCTTGCGCGCGCCAGCTCTCTGCCTTTGTCGGCAGACGCAGCTTGATGACACGATTTTTTTAGGAGTCTGCAGCTCGCCTACTGCCAGCACGTGGTCGAGCGCAATCGCCGACTCGCCATCTACGAGCGCGGCGCCCTGAAGAGCGTCGACAGCGGTCGGCACTCCTTCGAAATCCGCCACTTCCCTTTCGACCAATTCCTCCTGCCCAGGTTGAGGGGGCTGAGATTTTTTGGGTCCCCACTGTTCGGTAATATCGCTGCCACACGCATAGGTCGTCGGAATTCGTGCGTGGACTGTACCGGCCGTTCGGTAGCGTGTCGGTGCACGCGACGGAGACGGACGCGGACGGGAGGGAGTGGAGCGCCGAGGGTCGGCGCCGCCACCTCTCGCACAGCCTCGGCGATCACATGGACGTCGACGACGCGGCAGTGGACGACGACGACGACGACGACTTTGTGCGCGCCGACAGTCGGAAACTCACCACGGCATTTGGCGGCTCTGTCGACCTGAGGCAAGCAGCCGGCCCCCTCCTAACTCATGTGCCACGGCCTACGCACGCGTCTTCAGCTTGTCCACCGATCTGACAGTGATGATGTGAAGCTTGGATGGCTGCGGCAGAGACGAAGAGAGAAAGCGAGAGATAGAAGTTGAGTGTGATCGACTCATTTCGAGTGCCGAGATGTCAAGTCCTGCTGCACGTTTGGCCGTTGAAGTCGATGTTTGTTAACCTTGTTTTGACTCATACTTGGTGAGATCGATTGATGGTCGGTTGTTGTTGTTCCGTTGAGATTTGAGAATCGAGTTGAGGACAGTATTGCGTCTGTTTCTTCTCGGCTTTTTGGTTACCGTGTCGCGAATTCTCTTCTCGTCTATTCCACGTAACGCGTGGTTCTTCGCAATTCGCCAGAATTCGGAAGAAGGAGCCACTCATGGAGGTCTCGGTGCGACCTTCTACCGAAGCCTTCCTCGAGCTACAGCAGCTGCTGTCGGACAAGTGGACGGATGGAGACGCAGACGTCAGGCTGCGTCGCGCCTTGGATGAGGAGCACCCTCTGGATGTGGCCGCCCTTCGCCGCCTCAAAATTCTGCTGGGCCAATCCGTCTCCGTTTACGATCTCGTCAGAGGTGGCAGGCTCGATTTGCCCTCGCCTCCGTCGCCGCCGCCGCGCTGTCGGCAACTCGACGAGCGCCTGGAGAAAATCAAGCGAACACTGGTGGGCAGTCAGGAATTGGCCGGCTTTCTGACATTGACGTATAGTGCTGGCGCGCAGGCTGAACGCGAGTACAAGGACATGACGCGCAACGTGAGTCAGATGGATGGAAGGACGGCGCTGACGGCAGGTAGTCGCGCTCGACTTCGCCAGCTCGAATATGCACGCGCACTCGCTCGCCGTGCAGGTGTGGGTGAAGATCTGCGCGAATTCCAGCGTCAGGGAGCGACTATCGTGAACATGTTGTTGACGGTCGCCGGCACGTTCGTCTTTGCCTACTTCGGCATTGAGGTGTCCGTACCCGGCCGCTACAGCGTTCCCAACCGCATTTTTGCCGCGTTCGCAATGGCCGCTGTTGTCTTCGTTGCCGACGTGTATTTTATCATGAAACGGATGTAACCAATCTGTTGTGCGTATGCGTGTCTACAATAAAAGCGACGCGCCAACAGCAACGTAAACTCACAACCGTTGGTTTAGCCTGGTACGTTAGCCTCGTCTACTGACCTGTACTGTACGTGACGGCAGCTACACGTTCAAATAGAGGATCTGAAATTCTCTGAAATGTGAAATGCTTATGTAAGCAGGCTGTGCTCGTGTGCCCAACAACTGTAGTGACTAGTGGCAATTGTAGCATAATTGTACCATTGTAGCATCTGTAGTAATAATTGTGCCAAGGGAGCATGTCGAAGGAGGACGTGACGCTGGAAACGCAGGCGCAGGTGGACGCGCTGGACGTGGGCGCGCTGGCGCTGCTGCTGCTGGAGGCGGGCGAGCGCGACGTCGACGTCGACCCGAAGGCGCTGCCCGAGCGCCACATCCGACTGCTCTGCTTCCGAGCCGCCGCTGCGCTCGCACATCAGCGTGTCCGTGTCTCACCGCCACGGATCGGCGTTGCCAAGCCGAGAGGCGTTTGCAGACGCTGCTCAAGGTGTCGGCGCCGCTGAGCATCGTGGGCGACATCCACGGCCAGTACTCGGACCTGCTGCGCCTTTTCAGTCTCGCCGGATTCCCGCCCGAGCGCCGCTATCTCATGCTCGGTGCGGGCTGCTGTCGTCGTATGTCTGAGCAGTACATGGACACGTGCGTTGCAGGCGACTACGTCGACCGCGGCAGGAAGAGCATCGAGACGATGTGCCTGCTGCTCGCCTACGTCTGCCTCTATCCCGAAGGATTCTTCCTGCTGCGAGGGTTGGCTGCGTCCGGCACTGCCTCGAACTCGTTCGCTCGAACTCCCTTTCCACGTAGGAACCACGAAATCGCCAACGTGAACAAGGTGTACGGCTTCTTCACCGAGTGCGCGCAGCGCTACTCGGTGCAGCTCTGGCGAATCTTCCAAGTCGTCTTCGACTTTCTCCCGCTGGCGGCGGTCGTCAACGGCCGCATCCTGTGCATGCACGGCGGACTCAGCGCGCAGCTGCGCAGTCTGGCCGACATCGACGCCATTCGCCGGCCCCACTATCCGTCCGACTTCGGCCTCTCTTGCGACCTCCTCTGGGCCGACCCGAACATGGAGCCGGGCGCGGTCGGCTACCAGCTCAGTCATCGGTCCATCTCGTTCGAATTCGGTGCTGACGTCGTCGCCGAGGCGTGCCAGCGACTTGGCATCGAGCTCGTCTGCAGAGCGCATCAGGTCGACGGTCTGGCATTGCACGGCGGCTACCACGCAAGTGCAGGGGCACACCGTGCCGACCGCTACAGGTTGTGCAAGATGGCTACGAATTCTTTGCCGACGGCCGACTCGTGACCGTCTTCTCGGCGCCATACTACTGCGGCGACTTCACGAACAAGGCGGCTGTTCTGCACGTCGACAACGAACTCAAGCTGTCGATCCAGCAACTCGACGTCAGCACAGAGCAGCGCGAAAAAGACACCGCTGCCGACGCCGAGCCCGACCCCGTTCAGCCGCTCACCCAGGGTTGTAGCGGCTAATGACATGCCTCCATGATCTTCGATGTCTCTGACATGTGATACTGACTGACAGCCGACATCGTCTGACCAACAAATGCAACTGTGAGCCTATGAAATGGAGCAGAGTTCACTCACACAAGCAAATTAAGTAAAACGGGACGAGGTAGCTGGTTGGCTCTTCTAGCAGCAGATAAGCTGTGAAGTATTGAGTTGAAACTGGGATTGTCGTTCTGAAAATATTCTGGTACGGTTTAGCATCGCAGAATTAGGGTTTGGTGTTGTGAATTGTCGTTTTCGAACGCTGCATTGGTTTTCCGGAATTTGTGTGGCGTCGTCGTCATACGTAGCGCGGTCGAAGAGTGGTAGGAGGTTGACGCGAGTTTTGGAGAGTCGACGAAATGCCGGAGCGCAAGGAGAAGTCGAAGGGCGAGAAGGAGAAGCGCAAAAAGGAGGATGAGAAGAAGCGTCGCTCTAGAAGCTCGAGCAGCAGTAGCAGCAGGTGAATGACCCCTTTCTACTCAGAAACTGTGCCGACGCGCTTCGCTGCAGCGGCTCGGACAGCGGCAGCTCGTCGGGCAGCGGCTCGAGCTCGAGCCGCTCCTCTTCGGCCTCGAGTCGGCGCTCTCCCACGCCCAAGCGGTCGGCGAAGCAGCCCAAAAAGCAGCCGGCCGCCTCTCACGGCAAGGACAAGGACACCGCCTCCAAGGCGAAAGTCAAGGCCGAGGCCTCGCCACCGCCGAAAAGGGAGCGCGAGCGAGAGGTGTGCTCGGAAGTGAACACAATTCCATGGGTGGGGCTTGCAAGTGAGACCTCGTTGTTCAGAAGGAGCGGTCCCCGCGACGCCGCACGCGCTCGCGTTCGGGCGAGGAACGGAAGAAGCGCTCGCCGACCCCGCAGCCGAAGCAGACGCGACTCCACATCGGCAAGCTGACGCGCAACGTCGGAAGGTGGCCTCGACTGCGTCTAATGTTGGCTAGTCTCTATGAGCGGTCGCGCGCCGATTCAGGGAGCATCTGCAGGAGATCTTCGCCACCTACGGGACGGTGAAGTCGGTCGACATCCCGACGGACCGCAACCACCCGCACCTGGGACGCGGCTACGGCTACGTGGAGTTCGAGAGCGGAGACGACGCCGAGAAGGCCATCAAGCACATGGACGGCGGTGGGCTACCGCTGCTGCCGCCGCGTTCAGTTCTAAGCGATCGATTGGCGCTTGCAGGCCAGATCGACGGCCAGGAGATCACGGTGCAGTTCACGCTGCGCGGCCCGGCCGCGGCGCCGCCAGCCCGGCGTCCGTCGCCCTCGTGGCGTCGCAGTGGCGGCGGCGGCGGCCCTCCGCCCGCCGCGCGCTACCGCCGCAGTCCGCCGCCGCCTCCACGCCGCAATCGGTGGGTTTCGACCCCGTCGTCTCATCAGTAATTGCGGCGCTGAATTGAGCGACCCGCTCGTTCAGGTCGCGCAGCCGCTCGCCTCGGCGCCGCCGCAGCCGCTCTTGAGGGGTAGCACGTGGAGAGAAGAAGAACGGAGCGCGACCACAGCTCTTCTCCTCTTCTTAGCATCAACGCCGTCGTTTCTCACCCCCAATAAAGTAGCGCCGTGTCCCACCCATCGCGGCTTTCATTCTCTCTCCGCGACTAGTAGTTGACCGTCGTTCGTGCGTCCCGTCGAGCGTTTCTCCGAGCTGTTGTTGCGCTGCGCAGTAAACTTTGAAGACTGTCGTGGCTGACGGCCAAATTGCGATGCTATCTGACGACGCGCTGTTTCGCCGGGGGAGCGCCCGCATTGCGGTGGTGCAGCTCGCAGTTGTCGACGCGACCTCCACGATGACGAATGAGTACAGTTTGGAGTACTGGCGCAACTTGGCTCAGCAGTACGAGAAGAAGTGAGTTGGCTTTTCGTTCGTGTGCCTTTCGTTGCCTGTAGTTGGCAATGATCTTCGACTCACTCAGTTACGAGGCGACTCGCGAAGAGCTGGACGAGTTCCAGAGCCACAGTCGGGAGTTGGAGAAGGAGCTGGAGTCGCAACTGGACCTGCTCGAGAAGCGCAACAACGAGCTGACGGCCGTCAACGAGCGCGTCACGCGCGAACGCGACGCATTGCGAGTGCGTGCGTGCGTGCGTGCCCGGCTGCGCAGTGGGCTCGCCCAATGCTCGATTCAGGAGCGCATGGAGAAGGTGCAGACGGAGGCGCGCCAGCAGATCGCCCGCATGGAGGAGCGATTGGACGTGGCCGAGCGAGAACGCGACGAGGCGGTCAGGGACATTCGCTGCCTCGAGCAGAGCAACGACGACCTGCAACGGGCGAGGAGGTGTGTCTGTCTCCCTCCCTCTCGACAGAGTCTTGTCGTCCTCGCTAGACTCCTCTGTATTTATCTATTCGTAGAAATATTACCGCGGTACTGGACGACGTGGAGCGTCGACAGAACGAGATGCTGGAGAAGAACGCGCTCCTGGAGTCGGAAGTGGGAGAGAAGGAGGACTTGAAGGTGTTTGGCTGTGTTCGGACCGGTCGGCGGGCGCTAGTTTAAAATCTTGCGCTTTAGGAGGCGCTCCAGCGCCTGAAGGAGGAAACACGGGACTTGCGACAGGAGCTACGCGTCAGGGATTTGGCACAGCTTGGTGGGCCGGTGGTGCGCAACGGCGCCGTCGTCGGCGGCGCCGCACCCCACCCTGCCGATCCCTCGTCCGCCGCGTCCGTTTCTCCCGAGACGGACATGGACACGTCCGACGCCGCAGCCGCCACCCCTCCTCCGCAGCCGAAGAAAGCCGCGCCCGAGACAGGCAAAGGCGCGCTTCGTTTTAGCGCCTTCCATTGTGTTGCGCGAAGTTGAACGCGCCACTCGTACCGTAGGCGGCATGACGCGCTCCCAGACGGTGGACGGGGGCGCGCCGCTGGCGGCGTCTTCGTCGGCGCGGAGCGGCGGTCGCATGACGCCCAGCTCCAAGATCAACGCGCTCAACGTCGTCGGCGATCTCCTGCGCAAAGTGGCGGTGCGTCGTCGTCAGTGCTTCTCGGCTTGCTGTCGTTCATCGCTGGGAATTCGTTCATAGGCACTCGAGGGCAAGCTGTCCGCCTGTCGGAAGTCGGCGAGCCGCGACTCCAAGGACCCTGCCGGCGCGCCAGAGTTTGTCCTAGTCGAATGAATTGCTGTGCTCGACATAGCCGATGCCTCTCCGTTCACAGACGCAAGCAGCCCAACCTCAATCCCACTCCCGTCTTCGAGAAGAAGTCGAAACAGCAGAGCAATTCGTCTGGCGGCGCAACGAAACAATAGATAGTGGCCATGGCGACACGACGGAACGCGCACCGCGTGTTGTTGTCCTTGGGTGGCCGTCACAACTTCCGCAAGCGCAGCAGCTCGCTTTTGTGATTTCTCTTGTACAAGCTCTCCCACTACCTACTGTGTTGCCCTTTGCAGTGCGCAGTGCGTGCCACGCTTCGGCTTTTGTGCGACTCTACGTGCACGTGTCGTCTTTCCCTTTCGGTCGGTCGGTGGCGTCGTTTGTGCGTGTCGTTCGACGCGCTGGCTGTTGCGTCTCCGTTACCTTCCAATTGGACATGACGAGTGCTGACGAGGCACCCGCGCGGCTGCTTGCGTCGCACAGCGTAGCGCTAGCCCTGACTATGGGGCGAGACCTAGAGGAATGTACACATCTCTGGTCTAGGAAAAGATGTCTGGGTGCCCAGAGCAAGAAGCTTGCACCATTCACATGTGCAGTTCTCATGGTTCAACCGAAACACTGCGGCGCAATGCTACTCTTAAATTAGTTTGAACAGCAATTTTCCATCTCTACTAAGCGAACTTGTATTTCCAGCTATATCGTCACAAGTAAATGCCATTTGAAGACTCGTGATTCCTGGGTGTAATGACATTGGAACCCTCGTATGTGCATTGTTTGGATATGCTCTGTTCTATGTATGTGTGGACACAAGCTTTGTATGCACACTGGTTTGGGCATGCTGTATTCCTTGTATGTATGTGCTCTGCTTTTTACACATTCCTTGTATTACACTGGTTTGGGCATGCTTTGTTCCTTGTATGTGCATGGCTTTGGACACAATCCTTGTATGTACACTGGTTTGGGCATGCTTTGTTCCTTGTATGCATGTGCACTGCTTTGGACACAATCCTTGTATTACACTGGTTTGGGCATGCTTTGTTCCTTGTATGTGCACTGCTTTGGAAACAGTCCTTGTATGTACACTGGTTTGGGCATGCATTGTTCCTTGTATATGCACTGCTTTGGACACAATCCTTGTATGTACACTGGTTTGGGCATCCTTTGTTCCTTGTATGTGCACTGCTTTGGAAACAATCCTTGTATGTACACTGGTTTGGGCATGCATTGTTCCTTGTATATGCACTGCTTTGGACACAATCCTTGTATGTACACTGGTTTGGGCATGCTTTGTTCCTTGTATGTGCACTGCTTTGGAAACAGTCCTTGTATGTACACTGGTTTGGGCATGCTTTGTTCCTTGTATGTGCATGGCTTTGGACACAATCCTTGTATGTACACTGGTTTGGGCATGCTTTGTTCCTTGTATGTGCATGGCTATGGACACAATCCTTGTATGTACACTGGTTTGGGCATGCTTTGTTCCTTGTATGTGCACTGCTTTGGAAACAATCCTTGTATGTACAGTGCTGTAGGCATGCTTTGTTCCTTGTATGTGCACTGCTTTGGACACAATCCTTGTATTACACTGGTTTGGGCATGTGTTGTTCCTTGTATGTGCACTGCTTTGGACACAATCCTTGAATGTACACTGGTTTGGGCATGTTTTGTTCCTTGTACGTGCATGGCTTCGGACACAATCCTTGAATGTACACTGGTTTGGGGATGCTTTGTTCCTTGTACGTGCATGGCTTCGGACACAATCCTTGTATGTACACTGGTTTGGGCATGCTTTGTTCCTTGTACGTGCACTGCTTTGGACACAATCCTTGTATTACACTGGTTTGGGCATGTGTTGTTCCTTGTATGTGCACTGCTTTGGACACAATCCTTGTATGTACACTGGTTTGGGCATGCTTTGTTCCTTGTATGTGCATGGCTTGGACACAATCCTTGTATGTACACTGGTTTGGGCATGCTTTGTTCCTTGTACGTGCACTGCTTTGGACACAATCCTTGTATGTACACTGGTTTGGGCATGCTTTGTTCCTTGTATGTGCACTGCTTTGGACACAATCCTTGTATGTACCCTGGTTTGTGCATGCTTTGTTCCTTGTATGTGCACTGCTTTGGAAACAATCCTTTTATGGATACTGGTTTGGGCATGCTTTGTTCCTTGTATGTACACTGCTTTGGAAACAATCCTTGTATGTACACTGGTTTGGGCATGCTTTGTTCCTTGTATGTGCACTGCTTTGGAAACAATCCTTGTATGTACACTGGTTTGGGCATGCGTTGTTCCTTGTATGTGCACTGCTTTGGACACAATCCTTGTATGTGCACTGCTTTGGACACACTTAATCCTTGTATGTACACTGGTTTTGGGCATGCTTTTTGGTCCTTTTATGCGTTTGAGCATTAAATATGGATATAGGTACATGACATCACGTTCCCTGTGTCATGCGTGTGAGACGAAGGGGACCCGTGCCCCTCCGCTCTGCTTCCTCCGCTTCTGCCTCCTCTCAGCGCCTCTGCCTCATCTGCCTCTGTCTACTCTCGAAGGTCGCAGCGGACGAGAACGTCGGCGGACGGCGCTCACCGCAGTGAGCCGCCGTTCGTGCGGATGGACGGCCGTTCGGGTGCTGACAGTCGGGGTCCAACTCGGGACTTTCTTCGAAACGAAACGCAACCAAACGCCGCACTGGAAACGAGACTGCAGAAGTGCCGATCGACGAAAAGCGTCGACTGACGCGGTCGCGCGACGCTACCGTATCGCTCGAATAAGTTCAAATTGGCGCGTTTGCAAAGAAAACTACAAGGCAGCGAACGCAACACCAATCACCTCACGCGCCTCTTCTTAGACGGCACTCACTAGAGGCGACCGCGCTGCCGTCTTCTACTCTAATACAACCTCACGCGCACTCTGGGGGTGGGGAGGCGAGGTGGAGAAGCGACACGGAGGAAGATCGTCGAGGGGTACCGTACACGAGAGGACACACGACCGAGGGGGGGGGGGTACAAAAGATCAAAATAAGCGTACGAAAATTCAAAATGTCGAAGTTGTGCTCGCTCGACCGCTGTCAGTCGCCGTGGAAGTAGGTCGGGCGGCGGGTCTTCGTCGGCGTGAAGATGCGTCGACCACCTGACGAGCTCGCGAAGCAGTTGTGGCCGTCGACCGTCGTCGCCGGTGGGTCGTCGGGGAAGCCGCTCTTGAGAGGGGTCGCGTAGTCGTCCAGCGCTTTCAGTCGAACGCGCGGTCGTGGGGCCCGTCGCCAGGGACCGCTCGCCTGCCATCCGTCGCTGTCCTTTCGCTGCACGCTGTAGTGGTCGCCGCGCTCGTTCCTGCCCATCGTCTTGCGTCGCTGATGCCAGCTGGAGCGCCAGTGTGTGCGCGATGAAGAGCGGTCGCGCCGGCGTCGGTGCGCGCTCCGGCGTCTTGACTCGTGGCCGCGTCGGCCACTGTGACCCCGCGGGTCGGGCTGTTGGATCCGACCGCAGTCGGTGCGACCCGTCGGGCCGACTTTCAGGTTTTTGTCGCTGTCGGTGCGGCGCAGCGAGTCGACCTGCTCGAACTTTGGCTTGACGGCCGTCGCGACCGACACGTTAGTCGCCGCTGCTGCGTCGCCGTTCTTTGCCGGGTAAGCATTGCCACGTCTGTTGGTGCCTGTTGTCGTCGCGTTCACTTCGCCGTCGCCTCTTCTAGGCTGCGTCGGCGCTGGTTGCTGCGCCCACTCGGTGGACGGAGCGGACAGCCGCTTGTGCTGCGCGCGCTGGCGAATCCAGCGCTCTCCCGGCTCGGGTCGCTGCTGCACGAAGCCGATCGTCGCGCGTCTGTCGTCGCGTCTGACTTCCGCCGGCGGCTGCGCCGCGTCGCGTCGATTCTTGGCCATGACCGCTGGTGGGCGCGGCGGGCGTTCTTCCAGTTTCATTCTGGCCCTCGTTCGCCGCCCTTTGAACTGCTCGATGACGCGCGGCGCTTTCAGTCCCGTCGCAGAGAAGGTCCAGTGGTAGTCGCTGTGCTGGAAGGTCACGCGACAGTCGAACGAGGACAGAACATTCGTGCCGACGACCAGTGGAAGAGCCATGCTGTTCGTCTCGTCAATGAACAGCTCGCAGGTGCGCTTCTGGCTGCCAAGCTGTACTTCCAGTTTTACTTTTCGACTCAGCCTGACTGGGTCCTGCATGACTGAGCGAAAGCTTGCTTCGGTTGCCATCTCGATCTGACTGATCATTTGCAGCGCCTTCTTCTTGCCGACGCGCTGGAACACAGCGTCCAGATGGTCGGCGCGGATCACCGAGATCACCGACCCTGTGTCGAGCAAGCCGACAAGCGGCATGCCGCCAATCAACAGCGGAATGTGCGGCGTGGGACCTACGAGTCCGCCGTCGTCAGCTGCTTTGCCGTCCTTCGTCGGAGCCACGGCGGCTTGCTCTTCGCGCTTGACGCGTGGAGCAGACTGCTCAGCCTGCTCGCCGAAGTCGCCGTCGACTTCGCAACGCACTGCTTCGATGCGGAGGGCCTCCCTGCCGTCGAACCCGACCGACGAGCCGGCGTCGTCAAACCCGCAGGTTGACCTGTTGTCGGGCTGAATCATCGACACACCCGCCGTGCCGTCGTCGCCCTCGTGGTGTTCTGTCGTCTGCGTGTCGCTGTAGGCTTCCTCGTCGAAGCCGTCGTTGTCGTCTGGTCGCCACGACCACTGGTACAGCTGCTGCTGCTGGACGGCCGAAGCTCGACCGCGGCTGGCACCCTGCCCACGAGCGCCGCGCGCCCTGGGGTTCGTCGAGTACATGGGGCAGCGGGTGTCTGTCTGCCTGTGCCCTTCTTGATAGCACGCGAAGCATTTGTCGATGGCAGGGTCGAATGGTGGAGGCGGCCGTTGCTGCCCTGCGCCGCGCGCGTCGAACCTGCCGTGCACTGCCAACTGAGGAAACTGAGCATTCTGAGGAACCTCGGCCGTTCCATGGAACGCGTCGTACTGCTGCCCGCCGTCTCGACTCATGCCGCGGTTGCCACCGTCTTCTGGCCATCCGCGGCCGCGCCGCTCGCGCCTGTCACCGCGGTAGTCGTTCGTCACTGGTCTCTCCCATGCCGAGTTCTTCCAAGAATTCTCGTGAATTCTCTGGTGGTGTTCGTACATGTGTGCGGCAGTCACGTACGCGTCTAGCGTGACGTCGCTGGCGTGCTTCAGCACGTGACTACGCATTCGAGGCGGCAACGCCTGCGCGAACTCGTTCCCCATCATGACTTGCATGGGTCGCGTGTGCGATGCGCCGGGCGTCGTGTAAACGTGCGCCCTTCTGATCTTGTTCGCCAGGTCCGCGATTTTCATTGTCGACGCGTCATATTGGAGAAAGTGCAGTTCGTGCTGCTTGTCGTCGACGCTGACGTTGTCGATGAGCGACATCGCGTGCTGGAAAATCAGCGCTTCTAGCGTGCAGGTCACGAACTGGTGCTGGATCTCCCGGAAGTGGATCCTCGTCTCGACGTCGAGGAAGCGGAAGAACTGGTGGATCCACTGCTTCGGGGGCGTGTTCTGGTCTAGCAGCCAGTACTTGAACGTGTCGACGAACGCCGCGAATCCCTCGGGAGTCAAGCTCGACGCCTTCGACATGGAGTAGACGTCGGGCTTGGGCGGCTTGCTGGCGCACGTGTATCCTTCCTCAGGGAAGAAGCCCATGCTCTCCCTGTACGTGCTCAGGTACTGTGTCGTCTCGGTCACGAACAGCGCCTCATAGATCTCGTAGTTGCGCTCAGCCTTCGACACCTCCCTGTGGAGCGAGCTCGGGCGCCACACCAAGTTCAAGTAGTTCGTCTGGCCGCTGTTCTTCTTTGGTACGCCGAGCGGCGTGCGCTGTCGAAGCGAGCAAATCACTTGCGCGTACGTGTGACCGTGTCTGTTCACGTAGCTGCCGTCAGGCATGGCGATCGAGTAGTCAGCTGACTGCGCCGCGGCAGCCGTGACGACGGACGCCTCGATCTCTCGGTAGTGCGCCGAGTGCTTTTCTGGGTCGGCCAGCAGTGTCTGCAGTTCCATCGTTGGCGCCGCGGCTACGACCGGAGCTGGGCTCTGCGCGAACCACGCACTTGTCGGCGGCGTCCAGTTCGAGTCGACACCGTCTGTGCTACCGCTACTCTGCCCCGTGCGTTGCTGCTGTATCATGGTCAGCATCGACTGCTGCGCTGCCAGCATACGCTGCACCTGCTGCTCAAGCTCGGTTGACGGCCCTGCGCTGCCGTTTGACGGGGGCGCAGTCTGATTCAATCGCAGCGAGCCGCGCTCAGCTGTCAACTGCGTCGTTTCCGGTGTTGTCCAGTGCACGCGCTTCTGCCGGCCTACCAGCGTGACTGGCGCTACTGCTGGTGGCGGCGGTGACGGCTGTCGGCCGTGATCCTGCTCGGTCGGCCACTGCCGCTGCGGCATGAACCGCCCAGTCTTCACGCGCCGCTCCCAGTCGGCGAGGGAACGGTCTTTCTGTTCTAACTGCTGCTCGGCCTCGCGCAGGCGCTCTTCTAACTCAGCACAACGGCTCTCGGCGTTCTCGCATTCAGTTTCCGCCGACTGAACTGTGCGCGCTTGGCTCACCAAGCTCGTGCTCGCCGCGGCGAACATGGTGCGCAGCTTCTCCGCTTCTAACTGCGCTGCGTGTCGCTCCGCCTTCCTGTACATGGCGGCCTCGTTCGCGTTGAAGTCGGCCGGCAAGCGCAAGCCGGGAATGTCGACTTCTGCGTCGTCGTAGTCAGCGTCGCTCTCGTCTCCGCTGTCGTCGTCGTCGGCGTCGTCGCGCCCAGACTGCTCGTACTGCTGGAGCGCCTTACGCTCGGACTGCGACAGCTTACTGAAATCGACTAGCGTGCGCTTCGGTTTTTTCGGGTATTTCGGCTGCGTGTTATGTTCGTCGGCGCTCGCCTTCGCTGCGTACAGCTGGCACTCGAAGTGAGCGGGGTTCGCGTCGATGCTGTGTCGCAGCGTTTTCACTCGGAGCGCTCTGTTGTAATCGTGCACCACGTCGCGCAGCGTGCTCAGCGACGGCAGTGGAAACTTTCCACCCTTGTGCGCGACGCGCTCGTCGTAGACTACCTTGGCTACGGTTTCGGAGAACAGCTGGATGTCGGACGGCAAGACGATCGACAGCGTCGACTCTGGCTGGCGCGCCAGCAGGCCCTCAAGCACGAATTTGTCCGGAACGACCCTGCCCAGGCGGAGCGCGGTCTCGCCTTCGACGTTCGGACAGCTGCTGACGACGTCGTCAGGAAGGACCTCGTACTGCTTCACGAGGCAGTACGCCTGCCGAAAGTAGTCACTGAGGGTGAACTGAATGCCGTCGACACGGACCGTCGCGTTGCCGACTTCCTCGGAGTCGATGCCGAAGGTCGGCCCGTTCTGCTTTTCGCTCGCAGTCGAAGCCATCGCTGTGGCTATGGGCAGCGCCGGAAGCGAGCGCGCTTCTCTGCCCGTCGAACGTAAAAAACAAACCCCCCCCCCCCACCCCCCCCCCCCCCCCCCCCCACGCCGCGTCCGACACGGCAGGCGTTGTCAGCCTGCGGAGATTCGGGCAGCACCCGATGCGCGACAGCGTCGCGACTTTTACTATATATACAAGCCGACGGTTCTCGTCTTCGAAGTCGCTGGCGCTCTTGAGACGAAGGGGACCCGTGCCCCTCCGCTCTGCTTCCTCCGCTTCTGCCTCCTCTCAGCGCCTCTGCCTCATCTGCCTCTGTCTACTCTCGAAGGTCGCAGCGGACGAGAACGTCGGCGGACGGCGCTCACCGCAGTGAGCCGCCGTTCGTGCGGATGGACGGCCGTTCGGGTGCTGACAGTCGGGGTCCAACTCGGGACTTTCTTCGAAACGAAACGCAACCAAACGCCGCACTGGAAACGAGACTGCAGAAGTGCCGATCGACGAAAAGCGTCGACTGACGCGGTCGCGCGACGCTACCGTATCGCTCGAATAAGTTCAAATTGGCGCGTTTGCAAAGAAAACTACAAGGCAGCGAACGCAACACCAATCACCTCACGTGCGGCATACATGTTGCAGTGTTGTACAAAACAAGTTTTCTTTATGTACTTGTATGTATGGCCATTTAAAGGCTTTCATACATCACAATAGCATTTGAAACACCTTACAAGGTGTATTGTCTGAACCCTCATTTAATTTGGAAAAGCAAGAATGAGCAATGACTTTATGGTTTATTTTTTGTGTATTTGGTTGTTTTTGCACCGTCTAGCCGGTGTCGTTGGCGCGTTTCCTGCTGCCGTACGGGGGAAAAGGCGCGAAGGAGCAACCGGGGAGAAGATGGCGTCGCCATGGTTTTTCCGGCTCCGTCGCGGCAGAGCGCGCGCCAAGCCTGCGCCGTGGAGGGGAACGAGGCAGCCGTGGGGCAACTCACTCTCTTCTTGAAAGGCAGCGGCGCGGTGCCCCTCCGCGGCTATTCGTCGCGGGCGCGCCGACGGAGCCGTTAGTAGACGACGAGGGGAGACGAGACGACAAAGTGAAAGCGCGCGCGAGCGGGCGCGCGTGCGCTTCCGACGGACTGCGGCCTGTTCATAGGCGGCCGGCGCACCTGCGAGGCTCATTGTACGAGGAGCGGGGCGCTCTGCGCGCTCTCGTCAACAATGAATCGAAGTCGAAAACGCGTATGGCGGCAACGTGGCGCTTGGGACGCAAACTCGTCAGAGATTTCGGTCTTGCTCAAGTACGCGCTGTTCCTCTTGAACGTCTTGTTCATGGTCGGTCGCGTTCCTTGGCGCACTTTCCCTTCCCTGCATTCTGACATAGGTACTTAGGTTGGCGGCTTCCTGCTAGCGGGCGCGGCGTCGTGGGCGCTGTTGGAGAAGGGGCACGAGCGCCTGCTGACCGCCTTCGACTCCGCCGGGTCGGTCCTCTTCAACGTCTCCTTTGTGCTGCTCGTGCTCGGCGGCTTCGTCTGCCTCATCGCCTGCCTCGGCTGCGTCGGCTCCCTTAGGGAGAATCTCTGCCTCCTGAGAACGGTCGGTTGGGTGCGCGCTTTTGGGTTTCACGACTGCTGAACCTCGACACTCGGTGCAGTTCTGCTTCCTGCTGGGCGTTGTCATTCTCTCGCTCATATGTCTGGCCGTTACGCTGCTCCTGTTGCCCTTCACCGTCGCGCAGAGCGAAATCGACAGGGTCCAGAACGACATCGTCTCCAAATGGCTCGAGCAGTACTTCGAGGACCGCGATCTACAGGATCTCACCGATGCCGTGCAGGCGGAGGTTAAAATTGTATACTAAATTGTGTACAATCGTGGCTGTTTTGACACGTTTGTTTCATAACATCTGAAAGCTGAAGGAGGTGGGGGGGGGCGCTGAGTGTAGTTTAGTGCCTTCGAGGGAAAGGGAGTGTTCGGCAAGATTATTAGCCGAGACATGCTGTGTGGGAGTTACCACCGAATTTGGTCGCTTACTCATTTGTTATGCGGACAAAACTGTTTTGTGTTCCCCGACACGTTGCGAGCTGTGGCGAACGGTGCCGTCTAGTTCCATTGCTGTGGAGTGACGGAGAAGGGCTACGCGGACTGGGCCCACAACGCCTACTTCGCGTGCGGCCATCGCGGCGAGTTCAGCTGCTCCGTGCCCCACTCTTGCTGCAGGGACACCACCAGGGTCGGTGTTGCGCGTCCAGGCATGAGGGAAGCGAGCAGCGCACGCTTCTGCCTTACAGATCGGCAGTCTCGAGAACTTCATGTGCGGCAAAGGCGTCCTGGGCGAGACGGTGGGTGCGTTAGAAGGGAGTCGGCGAAACCAGCAATGGGCGCGGCGCGGACGGGCGTAGTTTGCAGCCGGTGGAGGCGGTGGGGCGCGTGTACGTGGGCGGCTGCCTGAAGGCCATCAGCGACCGGGCGCAGCTCTACGTCTTCGTCATCTTCGGCCTCTGCCTCGCCGTCCTTCTCGTGCCCGTGCGTGCGTGCGTTCGTGCGTGCGTGCGTGCGTGCGTGCGTGCGTTCGTGCGTGCGTGCGTGCGCGCGTGCGTGCGTGCGTGCGTGCGTGCGTGCGTGCGTGCGTGCGTGCGTGCGTGCGTGCGTGCGTGAGCGCGAGCGCCTCTCTGCAACAACGCACGACGACGCCTTGGCCTGTTGCAGATGCTGCAGTGCTGGTTGGCGATTCTGCTCATCTCGCAGATCCGCAGACAGCTCTCCCGCTGGGACGACGTCGGCGTCGCCCTCCAGCCCGCCCGAGCCGCTTCTGTCGCTGTAGCGCACAGACCGTCGCCGCGCAAACGACCCTTTCGCTCCAACATCGAGGCGGTACACCGCTGCTGACGGCGGTCCGGTGTTGCCGCTGCCAGCCGCGAAAGCACTGATGATCCAGGAACACCACTATTCAACCAGAAATCTCGTGTGGCTGCCGCACCAATAGCTGACCACGAACTCGGCCGTGTTCTTGTACTACATTCCACAGAGAGTTGACGCGGCATATTAACCGTCTAACGTACATGTACATGTACAACAGTACTCAGTCAAACATTATTAAGTAGATCCACTGGTACTGCACTGGGTATAGTGTGTACCTACGAGATAAGTTGCATAAGTTGTGTAAGTTGCAGGTTTTGTAGAGTGCTTTTACAGTTGCACTCTTTCTTTCGTCACTCTCATACCCTCTTTCTCCTAGGTTGACGCGCTCAATCAGTAGCTAGCGGACGATCACGCGAGAGGCTGAGGGCGCGTCACGTGCATCAGTTGTATCGAGTGCGAGTCACGCATCAGCAGGTTAGTCGAGTAGTGCGAGATGGCGGTCGTGCGCGGCCGTCAGCGCTGCTGCGTCGCCGGCTGCTCCGACGGCACGGCCGTGGCGGAAGGCTGCGAGTGGCTGATGCTGCGCTGGCGAGACTTTGGCGGCGGCGAAGCCTTGCTGCCCCGGACGCCGGCCATGTTCGCGCTTCTGGCGGACGTCGTCGTTGGCGGCTGCTGCGTCGGCTCGGTGAGGGTCAGCTCGGAGGAAGTGCTGGGGTCGGTGGACGACTGCGTCGTCATGCTCGTCGGCCTGCCCTTCTGGCGGAAGTACGCGCGCCGTTTCGAGATGCGCCGCCGGCGTTTTTCCGCCAGCAGGCGCCTCTTGCGTCGGATGTACCAGCTGGGAGGCGTGGCGTTGTGGCAGCGCGGCGTCTTGCACTCGGCCCGGACGTGTCTCTTGCAGCTGTCGGGCGTCGTGTCCGACGCGACGTCGTGCGGCCACCGGCCCTCAATGAACATCAGCGGGTTCGTCCTCTGCGTCGAGTCGGGGCCAGGCGAGTGCTCGGACGACGACGGCGTCTCCTCCAGCTCCAGTTCCTCAGACTGCGGCGAGTGCGAAGAGGGCTGCGTCCGCTCGAGCGGCGGCGGCAGCAGCACCGCGGTCGGTGCTCTAACAGCTGCGACTCGACGCTTGGCTTTGGTCGTCGTCTTTGCCTCTTTCTTGCGCTGCTTCTGCTTCTTCTTGTTCTTCTCCTCCCATCGCTTTTTCGCTTCGACCGCGCGCTTCCGTCTGCGATACTTCCTGCAGGCGAGGAAGAACGGTACAAAGGAGACAGCCGGCCCGACGACGAGGATGGCGATCCGCCGATTAGGACGTAGAGGGATGTGAGCGTTCCTGCCGCCTCCTCCTCGTCGCTCGCGACAGCCGCATGTGGCGTAGCTCTCGACTGCGACTCCGTCGTCGACGCTTCGCTCGCCGTCTGCTGAGGCGCTCCCTTGCTGTCGTCCGGCCGCTTCTCCGTCGGGCGCGCCGGCAGCGGCGCCGCTCCAGTGGGACCAGGCTCGGCCGTTGTCGGTTCCGCGGCTTCGCTCGTGTTGCTGACGACCACT
Organism: Paralinhomoeus sp. GSCO2_6; assembly: GCA_030248085.1. Taxonomy (NCBI): domain Eukaryota; kingdom Metazoa; phylum Nematoda; class Chromadorea; order Monhysterida; family Linhomoeidae; genus Paralinhomoeus; species Paralinhomoeus sp. GSCO2_6. Next base: position 151,601 of record JASAMY010003177.1, read on the forward strand.
GCAGTTGCGTTCATCGTCGACCACTCCTCCGTCGTCAGCGGTGAAGTCGACGTCACGTCTGTCGTCGCTGTTCGGTTCGTCGGGGACGCGAGCGGAGCGGTCGTCGTGTGCTCTGCGGTGGTGTTCGCCGTCGTTTTCGCCGTGGTCCTCATCGTCGTCGCGTTGGTTGTAGTCGACGACGTAGTCGTAGTCGACGTAGTGGGGATCGTAGTCGGGATCGTAGTCGGGATTGGTGTAGTCGTCGTGGTCGTTGTCGCGGTTGTCGTCGTCGTTGTCCCAATAATGTTGGCGATGTACTCGATCTGTTCCTGGGGCTTGTCGACGCCGTTGCAGAGGGCGGTGTCGTTGCAGCAGCAGTAGACGCGCTCGAAAGTGCGCCCACCGCCGCGAGGCCAGTCGACGGCGCAGCGTCCGTGCGTCCCGTTGGCGACGTCGGAGCATCGGAAGCGGTCGTCGGCGGGGCTGTGGCAGCGACTCTTCACGTGGCCGCTCGCGTTTATCTGAGTCATGCAGAATCCGTCGGCGTCGCCAGGGCAGGGGCGCATCTCGTTGTCGTAGGATGGCGAGCTGCCGTTGCCGCTGTGCTTGTAGCAGAACTGGCGCTTCGGATCTTTCTCCCTCAACTGCGTCATGCGGCCGTCGACACCTTCTGATTTCGTGCACACATTTGAGTCGTTGGCCCGTTCGCAATAGCAAGAGGCTTTGCCGCACTTCTGTGACCATTCTTCGTCAACGCATCCTATATCGTTGGTTCGAATGTGCCATCTACAAAGCTTTGGAGTTTCGTAGTTGCTGACGCCGCACTCCTTGGAGCCGCAGAGCCATCTGGTCAACTTTCCGCTGTGGCGAATTAAAAATATTGAAAATTTGCCAGACATGCGGTCGACAGAGTTGCAGAACGGCTCATCGCAGCACTCGGTATTTTCATTGGCTAAATGAGTAAAACGCGTTTTTCTACCGCTTTCCCACTAATTTCCACCTTCGGTCAACGCACCGTTGCTGCAGTGTTGGTCGTCGGCGGCGACGCAGGCGAAGCGGACGATGCGGTTGTAGTGGAGGAGGCATCGGCGCTGCTCCGCCCCACAGAGCCGTCTCTCGAGGGCCTCGTTCCAGGTGCCTTTCTTCGTCACAACGAAGTCGACGACGCCCACGTGGCAGCCGAAGGTCGCGTTCGCGTCGACGCCGTCGCCGCTCGCGGCCTCGCTGTCGACGGCGGCCGCGGAGGCGCTGAGGAGCGGCGCGCAGCCGACGAGCGCCAGCAGCGCCATCGCGTGGCCGCGACGCATTTCACTCCGACGATACATACGCGCTCTTTTTCACAACTCTGACGACTTATGTTATTAACAAAACGAAACAAAAGTGCAAAGTGCATGCAGCGGTGCTCTGCGAATCTTTTGTACGAATTCGTTGCATGCACTACATGTAGTCTGTTTAGACGTGCCTCGCGTTCCACGGCATCGAGGGACCGAAAATTTGCATGTGTATATTTGAGTTTGAGCCTGCAATGCACAATCTTTTAGAACAGTTGGACGGTCAGCCAGACGATCTCGGATCTAGTGCTGCCATGTTCGTCACGTTCGTGGGCGGCGCCGACTGCAGGCGTTCCAGCGCTCGACACTGCCGTCGTCGCTTGTAGCATTGGCTCGTTGCTGCTCGCGGCCTTCCGCTGTTTTTCCGTCTCACCTACTCCACTAGAAGAGCTACGTTTTTGTCGGGTCTTCTGCGCTGCGCTGCGACGCGGACGCCTGATCAGAGAGTCGACAAACGCCTACATTGGGCGATTGCATACAAGAGAGATATTATGTAAATAATTTAAAGTTCTGAAATTTGCATCTAACTGCTTTCCTTTTCCGACGAAAATCTCGGGTCCGGATGGTGTAACGCAAATGCGTTGCAAAGTGGAGCAGTGGCCTTTTGTAGTATACAGAAAATAGATATGGTAGTCGTTACCGAACGAGCAGATCGCCGAATGTGCTGAGTGCACCACATGCCAAAACCATTAAGGCTGATTCACAATTAACGGTCTTCCCATCGGTCTCGGTCTCGGTCTCGGTCTCGGTCTTCGCATCGGTCTCGGTCTCGGTCTCGGACTTTTTGACCCATGCCAAATTGACGACGCGTTGCCTCCGGTCTTTCAATGATCTTCGGTTAAATGCGCGCCTGTCAGCGTATTAAAGAGCGTACTGTGGCCCTTGTTTTCGACCTGTTTCATTTTTTATGAGACTTCCGTAGGAAACAAAAAAAGCACACGCAGTAGACGACGGGAACGCACTACCACCAGACAAACAGACAGACATTGTGCGGCAGACGCAGACCGCCGCCAGCGCTTCTGGCCGCAGCCAGGGGCGCGGACGCCGCTACAGGAGCTGTCGTCAGCGCCGCCGTCGACACCGTTGCCGCTGCTGCCGACGCTTCGCTGACGCTGCCGCTTTTGCCGACGCTTACAGAAAATGTATGATAATGCCGTCGGGCCCGTCCACCTTCGTAATGGCGGCGCAGATTTTCCCGCCGCCGTGTCTTTAGAGACGTGCAGCCATGCCGCCGCCGTTTTTTTTTTTTTTTTGGATTTTTGGTATAAGAGCAGTCGTCAATTATCCAAGGAGACGGCGCCGCCTCCACCTGTTGAATACGACGCATCGTAAACTCTTCCTTGTTTTCAATTTCGGCTAATTTCCTAGTCGCTTTACCCTTATGCGAATACCGACAAATTCTTTGAGAGTGACGGCTATAGTAAAGCGTGACTACGGTAGCGCGCGCGTTCAACACGAGTTCAATGAAGACCGATGAAGACCGGAGCAAATGTTCAAAGTTCCCAACATCGTCGGTCTCGGTCTCGGTCTCGGTCTTCGCATCGGTCTTCGCTGTTTGGCATGGGAAGACCGAGACCGAGACCGAGACCGAGACCGAGACCGATGGGAAGACCGTTAATTGTGAATCAGCCTTTAGGCAAATCGTAGAGTGATACTTTCTTTTCCTAGGCAAAATCCAAACGCGTGTCGACGTTCTGGCCAAGCGGTGCAGAGGACGACCACCGGAATTGGAGAAAGAACTACCGAGTTGATCTCGCAAGCCAACGTCGTCTGCACTTCGGCGGTCAACCGGCCCAAGGACGACCAGTCGTCGGACCAAGTCGCTCCTCCTTCGTCTTTTCAGCCGAAGCCGTCGCTGAGAGAGAGGGAGGGCGAATGTTAGTGCCACTGCATGGGCTCTACAGGAAGCGACTTGCAAGAATGACATACCTTAGTGATTCTTATTTATTTTGAATTTGAATTTTGAATATTTATTTTGAATTTGAGTTCACACCTCTATTTTGCTCGAAGAAACGTGCGAAAAGGCACTTCCATTTAGTAGCCGTTTTCTTTCGTCACTCTCATCCCCTTTTTCTCCTAGGTTGGCGCGCTCATCAGTAGCTAGTGGACCGGAGAGGCAGATGGCGCGTCGCGCGTATCAGTTGGATCGAGCGCGAGTCATCACGCATCAGCCGGTTAGTCGAGTAGTGCGAGATGGCGGTCGTGCGCGGCCGTCAGCGCTGCTGCGTCGCCGGCTGCTCCGACGGCACGGCCGTGGCGGAAGGCTGCGAGTGGCTGATGCTGCGCTGGCGGTCGCCAGCAGCGCCATCGCGTGGCCGCGACGCATTTCCCTTCGACGATACATACGCGCGCTCTTCCACAACTCAATGATTACGACTTTTGTTACCAAACGAGACAAAAGTGCAATGTGCAGGCTGTAGTGCTCTGCGAATCTTTTGTAGGAATTTGTTGCATCACAGGTAGTTCGTTTGGACGTGCCTTGCGTTTCACCGCATCGACGGACCAAAAAAATTGCATGTGTACATTTGTATATATTTGAGTCTGCAACCGACAATGTTTTAAAACTTTTGGACCGTAAGACGATCTCGTGGCGCCAACTGCAAGCAGCGTCGCGCTTCACTCCGTCCCCGCCCTCGATACTTCCATCGTCTGTGTCATCCGCTCATTGCTGCTCCCGGCCTTCCGCCGCTTTTCCGTCGCATGGACTCCACTAAAGAAGAGCTTCGTCTTTGTCGGGTCTTCGGCGCGGCGCTGCGACGCGCACGCCTAATCAGAGAGTCGACTGACAGTGACAAACACCAAACAAAAGTACCTAGATGCACTACTAGTAGGACCCACTCGTGTAGTAGATCCATGGCCAGTGTCTCGCGTGATCGAAGAAACGTGCGAAAAGGGCACTTCCATCAACATTCTAGAAAAACAGTTTTCTCTCGTCACTCTCATACCCTCTTTCTCCTAGGTTGACGCGCTCAATCAGTAGCTAGCGGACGATCACGCGAGAGGCTGAGGGCGCGTCGCGTGCATCAGTTGTATCGAGTGCGAGTCACGCATCAGCAGGTTAGTCGAGTAGTGCGAGATGGCGGTCGTGCGCGGCCGTCAGCGCTGCTGCGTCGCCGGCTGCTCCGACGGCACGGCCGTGGCGGAAGGCTGCGAGTGGCTGATGCTGCGCTGGCGAGACTTTGGCGGCGGCGAAGCCTTGCTGCCCCGGACGCCGGCCATGTTCGCGCTTCTGGCGGACGTCGTCGTTGGCGGCTGCTGCGTCGGCTCGGTGAGGGTCAGCTCGGAGGAAGTGCTGGGGTCGGTGGACGACTGCGTCGTCATGCTCGTCGGCCTGCCCTTCTGGCGGAAGTACGCGCGCCGTTTCGAGATGCGCCGCCGGCGTTTTTCCGCCAGCAGGCGCCTCTTGCGTCGGATGTACCAGCTGGGAGGCGTGGCGTTGTGGCAGCGCGGCGTCTTGCACTCGGCCCGGACGTGTCTCTTGCAGCTGTCGGGCGTCGTGTCCGACGCGACGTCGTGCGGCCACCGGCCCTCAATGAACATCAGCGGGTTCGTCCTCTGCGTCGAGCCGGGGCCAGGCGAGTGCTCGGACGACGACGGCGTCTCCTCCAGCTCCAGTTCCTCAGACTGCGGCGAGTGCGAAGAGGGCTGCGTCCACTCGAGCGGCGGCGGCAGCAGCACCGCGGCCGGTGCTCTCGCGGCTGCGACTCGACGCTTGGCTTTGGTCGTCGTCTTTGCCTCTTTCTTGCGCTGCTTCTGCTTCTTCTTGTTCTTCTCCTCCCATCGCTTTCTCGCTTCGACCGCGCGCTTCCGTCTGCGATACTTCCTGCAGGCGAGGAAGAACGGTACAAAGGAGACAGCCGGCCCGACGACGAGGATGGCGATGCCGCCGATTAGGACGTAGAAGGATGCCGCGTCCTCGTCGCTCGCGACGGTCGCAGCCGGTGGAGCGCTCGACTGCGACTCCGTCGTCGACGCTTCGCCCGCCGTCTGCTGAGGCTCTCCCTTGCTGTCGTCCGGCCGCTTCTCCGTCGGGCGCGCCGGCAGCGGCGCCGCTCCAGTGGGACCAGGCTCGGCCGTTGTCGGTTCCGCGGCTTCGCTCGTGTTGCTGACGACCACTGCAGTCGCGTTGATGGTCGACCACTCCTCCGTCGTCAGCGGTGAAGTCGACGTCACGTCCGTCGTCGCTGTTCGGTTCGTCGGGGACGCGAGCGGAGCGGTCGTCGTGTGCTCTGCGGTGGTGTTCGTCGTCGTTTCCGCCGTGGTCCTCATCGTCGTCGCGTTGGTTGTAGTCGACGACGTAGTCGTAGTCGACGTAGTGGGGATCGTAGTCGGGATCGTAGTCGGGATTGGTGTAGTCGTCGTGGTCGTTGTCGCGGTTGTCGTCGTCGTTGTCCCAATAATGTTGGCGATGTACTCGATCTGTTCCTGGGGCTTGTCGACGCCGTTGCAGAGGGCGGTGTCGTTGCAGCAGCAGTAGACGCGCTCGAAAGTGCGCCCACCGCCGCGAGGCCAGTCGACGGCGCAGCGTCCGTGCGTCCCGTTGGCGACGTCGGAGCATCGGAAGCGGTCGTCGGCGGGGCTGTGGCAGCGGCTCCTCACGTGGCCGCTCGCGTTCATCTGAGTGATGCAGAACCCGCCGGCGTCGCCAGGGCAGGTCCGCATCTCGTTGTCGTAGGATGGCGAGCTGCCGTTGCCGCTGTGCTTGTAGCAGAACTGACGCTTCGGATCTTCCTCCCTCAACTGCGTCATGCGGCCGTCGACATCTTCGGATTGCGTGCACACATTTGAGTCGTTGGCCCGCTCGCACCAGCACAAGGCTTTGATGCACTTCTGGTCCATTCCTTCGTCAACGCATCCTATATCGTTGGTTCGAATGTGCCATCTACAAAGCTTTGGAGTTTCGTAGTTGCTGACGCCGCACTCCTTGGAGCCGCAGAGCCATCTGGTCAACTTTCCGCTGTGGCGAATTAAAAATATTGAAAATTTGCCAGACATGCGGTCGACAGAGTTGCAGAACGGCTCATCGCAGCACTCGGTATTTTCATTGGCTAAATGAGTAAAACGCGTTTTTCTACCGCTTTCCCACTAATTTCCACCTTCGGTCAACGCACCGTTGCTGCAGTGTTGGTCGTCGGCGGCGACGCAGGCGAAGCGGACGATGCGGTTGTAGTGGAGGAGGCATCGGCGCTGCTCCGCCCCACAGAGCCGTCTCTCGAGGGCCTCGTTCCAGGTGCCTTTCTTCGTCACAACGAAGTCGACGACGCCCACGTGGCAGCCGAAGGTCGCGTTCGCGTCGACGCCGTCGCCGCTCGCGGCCTCGCTGTCGACGGCGGCCGCGGAGGCGCTGAGGAGCGGCGCGCAGCCGACGAGCGCCAGCAGCGCCATCGCGTGGCCGCGACGCATTTCACTCCGACGATACATACGCGCTCTTTTTCACAACTCTGACGACTTATGTTATCAACAAAACGAAACAAAAGTGCAAAGTGCATGCAGCGGTGCTCTGCGAATCTTTTGTACGAATTCGTTGCATGCACTACATGTAGTCTGTTTAGACGTGCCTCGCGTTCCACGGCATCGAGGGACCGAAAATTTGCATGTTTTTATTTGAGTTTGAGCCTGCAATGCACAATCTTTTAAAACAGTTGGACGGTCAGCCAGACGATCTCGGTTCTAGTGCCGCCGTGTTCGTCTCGTTCGTGGGCGGCGCCGACTGCAGGTGTTCCAGCGCTCGACACTGCCGTCGTCGTCTGTAGCATTTGCTCGTTGCTGCTCGCGGCCTTCCGCTGCTTTTCCGTCTCACCTACTCCGCAAAAGAAGAGCTACGTTTTTGTCGGGTCTTCTGCGCTGCGCTGTGACGCGGACGCCTGATCAGACAGTCGACAAACACCAACATTGGGCGATTGCATACAAGAGAGATATTATGTAAATAATTTAAAGTTTACTAATTTGCATCTAACTGCTCTCCTTTCCCCACGAAATCTCCGGTCCGGATGGTGTAACGCAAATGCGTTGCAAAGTGGAGCAATGGCGTTTTGTACGTGACCTCAACTTTTTTCCCCAAAGATTTTTGGTTCGGGAACGTAATGCCACTGTTATGTACAGTACGTGTCTCACCGCTAGAGTAAACGGAATCATAGATAAGTGAGGCATAGCCAGTAGATCTAGCAGTCCCGCATTTGCGTTTTGATTCAAGAAACCGTGCGAAAAGAGCACTTCCATTTACATTCTAGAAAAACAGTTGCACTCTTTCTTTCGTCACTCTCTTACCCACTTTCTCTTAGGTTGACGCGCTCAATCAGTAGCTAGCGGACGATCACGCGAGAGGCTGAGGGCGCGTCGCGTGTATCAGTTGTATCGAGTGCGAGTCACGCATCAGCAGGTTAGTCGAGTAGTGCGAGATGGCGGTCGTGCGCGGCCGTCAGCGCTGCTGCGTCGCCGGCTGCTCCGACGGCACGGCCGTGGCGGAAGGCTGCGAGTGGCTGATGCTGCGCTGGCGAGACTTTGGCGGCGGCGAAGCCTTGCTGCCGCGCACGCCGGCCTTGCTCGCGCTTCTGGCGGACGTCGTCGTTGGCGGCTGCTGCGTCGGCTCGGTAAGGGTCAGCTCGGAGGAGGTGCTGGGGTCGGTGGACGACTGCGTCGTCATGCTCGTCGGCCTGCCCTTCTGGCGGAAGTACGCGCGCCGTTTCGAGATGCGCCGTCGGCGTTTTTCCGCCAGCAGGCGCCTCTTGCGTCGGATGTACCAGCTGGGAGGCGTGGCGTTGTGGCAGCGCGGCGTCTTGCACTCGGCCCGGACGTGCCTCTTGCAGCTGTCGGGCGTCGTGTCCGAGGCGACGTCGTGCGGCCACCGGCCCTCAATGAACATCAGCGGGTTCGTCCTCTGCGTCGAGTCGGGGCCAGGCGAGTGCTCGGACGACGACGGCGTCTCCTCCAGCTCCAGTTCCTCAGACTGCGGCGAGTGCGAAGAGGGCTGCGTCCACTCGAGCGGCGGCGGCAGCAGCACCGCGGCCGGTGCTCTCGCGGCTGCGACTCGACGCTTGGCTTTGGTCGTCGTCTTTGCCTCTTTCTTGCGCTGCTTCTGCTTCTTCTTGTTCTTCTCCTCCCATCGCTTTCTCGCTTCGACGGCGCGCTTCCGTCTGCGATACTTCCTGCAGGCGAGGAAGAACGGTACAAAGGAGACAGCCGGCCCGATGACGAGGATGGCGATGCCGCCGATTAGGACGTAGAGGGATGTGAGCGTTCCTGCCGCCTCCTCCTCGTCGCTCGCGACGGTCGCAGCCGGCGGAGCGCTCGACTGCGACTCCGTCGTCGACGCTTCGCTCGCCGTCTGCTGAGGCTCTCCCTTGCTGTCGTCCGGCCGCTTCTCCGTCGGGCGCGCCGGCAGCGGCGCCGCTCCAGTGGGACCAGGCTCGGCCGTTGTCGGTTCCGCGGCTTCGCTCGTGTTGCTGACGACCACTGCAGTTGCGTTCATCGTCGACCACTCCTCCGTCGTCAGCGGTGAAGTCGACGTCACGTCCGTCGTCGCTGTTCGGTTCGTCGGGGACGCGAGCGGAGCGGTCGTCGTGTGCTCTGCGGTGGTGTTCGCCGTCGTTTTCGCCGTGGTCCTCATCGTCGTCGCGTTGGTTGTAGTCGACGACGTAGTCGTAGTCGACGTAGTGGGGATCGTAGTCGGGATCGTAGTCGGGATTGGTGTAGTCGTCGTGGTCGTTGTCGCGGTTGTCGTCGTCGTTGTCCCAATAATGTTGGCGATGTACTCGATCTGTTCCTGGGGCTTGTCGACGCCGTTGCAGAGGGCGGTGTCGTTGCAGCAGCAGTAGACGCGCTCGAAAGTGCGCCCACCGCCGCGAGGCCAGTCGACGGCGCAGCGTCCGTGCGTCCCGTTGGCGACGTCGGAGCATCGGAAGCGGTCGTCGGCGGGGCTGTGGCAGCGGCTCCTCACGTGGCCGCTCGCGTTCACCTGAGTGATGCAGAACCCGTCGGCGTCGCCAGGGCAGGGGCGCATCTCGTTATCGTAGGAGGGCGAGCTGCCGTTGCCGCTGTGCTTGTAGCAGAACTGACGCATCGGATCTTTCTCCGTCAACTGCGTCATGCGGCCGTCGACACCTTCGGATTTTGTGCAGACATTGGAGTCGCTGGCCCGCTCGCAAAAGCAAGAGGCTCTGGTGCACTTCTCGGCCAATTCTTCTTCGTCAAGGCAACCTATTTCGTTGCTTCGTATGCGCCATCTACAAAGCTTTGGAGTTTCGTAGCTTTTGACGTCGCACTCCTCGAAGCCGCACAGCCATCTGGTCAACTCTCCGCTGTCGCGAATCGAAAAAGTTGCAAATTTGTCGGTCATGCGGTCGACAGAGTTGCAGAACGGCTCATCGCAGCAATCGGTATTTTCATTGCCTAAATGAGTAAAACGCGTTTTGCTACCGCTTTCCCACTACTTTCCACCTTTGGGTCAACGCACCGTTGCGGCAGCGTTGGTCGTGGACGGCGACGCAGGCGAAGCGGACGATGCGGTTGTAGTGGAGGAGGCAGCGACGCTGCCCCGCCCGACAGAGCCGTCTCTCGAGGGCCTCGTTCCAGGTGCCTTTCTTCGTCGCATCGAAGTCGACGACGCCCACGTGGCAGCCGAAGGTCGCGTTCGCGTCGACGCCGTCGCCGCTCGCGGCCTCGCTGTCGACGGCGGCGACGGAGGCGCTGAGGAGCGGCGCGCAGCCGACGAGCGCCAGCAGCGCCATCGCGTGGCCGCGACGCATTTCACTTCGACGATACATACGCGCTTTTTTTCACAAATCAATTATCACGGCTTATGTTAACAAACAAAAGTGCAAAGTGCATGCAGCGGTGCTCTGCGAATCTTTTGTACGAATTTGTTGCATCACATGCAGGTTGTTTGGACATGCCTAGCGTTCCACGGCATTGAGGTACCGAAAATTTCCATGTGTACATTTGTGTTTGAGCGTGCACAGCAATGCACAATTTTGTCGAACTTTCGGACGGTATGACGATCTAGATCTGTGCATACGTACGGTATGGTATGGTATGGTGTGCATACGCGCCCTGCCGCCGTGTGCGCCTCGTGGGTGGGCGGCGCCGACTGCATGCAGTGCAGCTCGCACCGCGCACGACACTCCCATCGTGATCTGTGGCATTCGTTCGTCGTTGCTGCTCGCGGCCTTCTGCTTCTTTTCGTTCGTCTTTCTTTCGTCGCACCTACTCTACTAAGAGCTTCGTCTTTGTCGGGTCCTCTGCGTTGCGGACTCCTGATAAGGGAGTCGACTGACAAACATCAACATTGGGCGATTGCGTACAAGAGCGACATTCTGTAAATAATTTAAAGTTCTGAATTTGCATCTGTCCTTCTTTACCTTTCCCGTTGAAAATCTCCGACCAGTCCCAACGGTGCAACGGAAAGCGTAGCCAACTGGAGCAGTGGCGTAGAAGATACATAAGGTAGACGTTACCGGACTCGAATCTACTGAGAACCACCGAGCTAGCAGATTGCCGAATGCGTTGAGTGCATGCACCACATGCGAAAAGCACTAGTACTACACAAAGTGATACTTTTTTTCCACGGAAAATGCAAATTACCTTTTCCTATGCTAGCTTCTGCACAAAATTCCATTCTAATCTAGTTGGCTTGATTCTTTTAACAACAGATTTGAATTTCTTGCACCGATTCTTGCCGCATTGAAAGGAACTTCGCGCGCAGAGCGTCACAGGATTCGAACACAAGTCATGCAGGTGTGGTGGTGTGGGTGGCAGTTTGCACAGGGCTAGTCTCTCGCGTCGGCAGCAGCAGCGGCGCTGTTCATCCGTTGTTGGCGCTGTAGGCCGCGCTGCTGCCACTTGTCCGCCTGTCCGGTGGCGAGCATTCGCGACTGCGCGTGCATGGTCGCGAAGACGAGCACGAGCGTGACGACGCCGACGCGACCGATCATGCCTGCCACGGTCGCCTTGGCGTTGGGATTGAAGGCCGCCTTCACCTGGCCCCGGAACGAGGGGTCCAACGGCTCGGCCGACTTCTGCGGCAGAGACCGGCTCACGTTCAGGCCCATCCTGGCATCTGGGCGCTGATTACAGTCTTTCGGATTTACGCGCTGATTTACGGTCTTTCCAATCACTTGACACAAAGGTGCCTGCAGTTGAGCCTTTGTACCGCTGTCGCACGTAACTCGAGCGCAAAGTAGCCACTCGCGTTGACTACGATGGAACACTGTAGGTCACTGTTTACTGCTCGTCGCATGCTGGCGTTTGTGTTTCAAGAAGTCGACGGGCGTCATTGAGAGGTCCTTGCGGCAGACTTCGCAGTGGAACGTCCTCCTGAGAGGGTTTCTCGAGGAGTCGAGCGCCGATTGCGAGGCCGATTTGGTAGCTTCGTCTTCTTCCCGTCTGACGGCTTCGTCGCGCTTCCGACGGCGACAGTCGCGCACGTGCTCGCCGCGTTGCTCCTTCGTGCTGCAGAATCCCTCCTGGCACAGGGAGCAGGTCCATTTCGTCGCCAGGTAGGCGGACGGGTCGGCCTCGAGGCGCTCGCTGCTCGACAGCACCCCCACTTGGAAGGCGGACTCAAGCGCCACGTTCGGCGGCGGCGGCTGCGCGCGCGTCGTCAGCCGCTTCATGCTGTACGTCTGAGAGGGCGCGAGGGACTAGGCGACTCCACACCCAATCAACATAGCGTAGCCCCACTTACGACTTCCACCGAGTAGTAGTCGACGAGATGGATGGCGAGCGTGGAGCTCCTGTAGGCGTCTCCGGCCAGCTTGCGTTCGACGCATTCGCCGAAGCGTTGACGTACGTCCCTCGCGAGCGACACCAGCTCGGCCGCCTCCGCAGCGTCGACGACCGCGAACTCGACGAGGCCGTCGCAGACGATGCGCTCGCACTCGGCGCTCGTCTCCACCTGAAGCGCTGTCAACTATTGCTGACGCTGAGACTGAAAGCCTATGCAGTGCCTGTCGCGCGAAGAGCAGCAGCGTGTGCAGCGCCGGCACGCGCAGGTAGTTGACGAGGTAGGGCTTGGTCGTCTCCAGTAGCATGCCGTAGAAGACAAGCTGGTGGTTCGAGCTCCGCCTCCACTGGTCGACGGTCGTCTCCAGACAGTCGGGCTCTTGCGCGATCGAGCCGTTCGGATGGAGAATGACGAATGGCTTGCTCGCACTGTGCGCGACCAAGTCAGTTCCCAACTAAAAAGAAGACAGCCCAACTGATGAATGGAACTGGAGGACAGCCACTCATTCGGCGTGCACACACCTTGTAGACGTTGTTGGAGTCTAGGACGGCGTACTGAGGATAGAGGCCCGAGCAAATGATCGTCTTGAGCAGCACGGCGGTGGTGTGGTCGAGCCGATGGGCCGAGATGGAGCTGGCCAGTTCCGAGGCCGAGTGGCGCATTTGGAACTCGACCGCGTGCACGTCCTCCTCCAGAATCGCACCGCCCACGCCCTCCTCTGCAACGCCGCCTCGCTCCCTCCCCTCCTCTCCTCTCTCCTCCAGCTGCTGCCGAACCTTTCTCGTCCATGGTGCGCTCCACGTCCTGCATGATGGAGTCGAAGTGACGGTCGGGCTTGAGCACCTTCCGTTTCTTCTCCTCGTGGCGGGCCTTGAGCTTGAGGTCGCGCAGGCGCTTCCGCTCGCCCGCACGGATCCGGCGCTCGGCGCCGCCCGTCGCGAGCTCGTCGAGCGACTGCTTCTCCATGAGGTCCGCGTCCTCGAGTAGGTCCTTGAACTGACGGCGCAGCTTCGTCACCTCGTACAGTCGCTGCTCCTCCACACCGCGTCGGCGGCACCAGCGGCGCGACGACTCCGCGCCCTCGCCTTTCACCTGTCGACACGAGCACGCACTCTGCACCGAGCCCCGCCAGCTCGCCCGCACCTGGAGCCACTCGCGGTAGGTGTTGAGCAGAGTGAAGGGGTCGCCGTGGTCCGAGCAGAGATGCGCGCGAGCCGACAGACAGTCGAGTTCGCGGTAGGACCGGTTGGTGAACGGCGACTGCACGCTCAGACTCGCAGCCACGGTCAACACCGCCTCCACCTGTCGAGTATTCGCGCGAGTCAGTGGCGGTTGAGTCAGTAGCGGTGCTGCACCTGTCGAAAAAGACAGCCCATGACGAGCATCTTGCCAATGGGTATGTCGACTGGCAGATTGGACAGTAGTCTTCCCAGCGGGGTGAGATGCGTGCCCAGCAAGGCGCCTTGGTCCCGAAGGCACTCGACGGCGCCCGCGAATGCATCATCAGCAGGTGGCTCGATGAACGGAAAGTCGGCGGCCCGTTTCCCTGCGCGCGAAGCCAGCTTTTGTTATCCACGCACGAACGCACGAACGCGCGCCGCACCTCCCACATCGAGGCTGTACATCTGTAGTGCGAGAGACTCGAGGGAGACGCGCCGGATTTCGGAGGTGGAGAAGCGCTCGAACGCGTCGTACTGCGCGTCGGAGTAGAGGCGGTAGCAGATGCCCGGCCCCGTCCTGCCGGCGCGGCCTTTGCGCTGCTCGGCGCTCGCCTGGCTCACCCAGACTTCCTGGGCGCGCACGCTCCCTCCCTTGCTTGCGTCGACACAAGCTAGTGGTCAGCTAGTAGACCCTCACCTTGAGCTGGTGCATGCGCGCGTCGGCGTCGTAGGTCATCTGCTTGACGCGACCCGAGTCGACGACGAAGCGGACGCCGTCGATGGTCACGGACGTCTCGGCGATGTTCGTACTGAGGACGCACTTGCGCACGCCGTCGGGAGCGACGTCGAACACCTTGTCCTGCTCCTCGAGGCTCAGCGTGCTACAACCAAGGCCCTGTACGTTACAAAGCACGACTGGCCACTCCCCGTGACAAGGGGCGCAGCGCCGCACCTGTGCAGCATGAGAATGATCCACAGTTTGCACTGCTCCGCGTAGATTTTCAGAGCTTCCGCTACGGTAGAGATTTCGCTGATTCCGCTGAGAAAGATGAGCATGTCGCCCCTTTCGGAAGCAGGGAACTTTTGGTCAATCGTTTGCAGGATGCGCATGTAGGGCGAGGGATCGATCTTGTCGGCCGGCTTGTCGCCCGTCAGCGGCGGGGGCACGAAGTTGAGCTGGATGGGATGGAGCCGGCCGGGCACGCGGACCACGGGCGCGCCCTTGAAGTAGTCGCAGAAGAGGTCGAGGTTGATGGTGGCGCTCATGAGAATCAGCTTCAGGTCCGACCGCCGTGTCACGAGGTCGCGCAGCAGAGCGAGCAAAAAGTCGCCCTGCAGGTGGCGCTCGTGGATCTCGTCCAGAATCACAATCTGCCAGTCGGAGCTAGGCTGACGGGGGCCGGGGGAGGCGGGGGGGGGGGCGGGGCGGGGGGGCGGGGCGGGGCGTACGACTGGGCACCTTGTAGGCCTCGAGCGTGGGGTCGGCGGCGAGCTGGCGCAGCAGGAGTCCTTCCGTCAGGAAGAGCATGCGCGTCGCGGGCGTGCAGGTCTTCTCGAAGCGAATCTGATAGGCGATCGCCGACCCGTACTCGCCGAGTGTCTCGAACGCGACGCGCTTCGACAGCGAAATGCAGGCGATCCGGCGCGGCTGCGTGCAGCAGATCCGACCCGCCACCAGCGCCGACGACGGCCCCTCCGCCGAACCACCATCGGCCTCGCGCTTCGGCGCCGAGCCGCCCAATCCCGCCGACAGGAGGTACTGAGGCACCTGCAAGACGAATTAATCAGAGACGCCCGTCCATCCGGCGCCCCCGTGTCGACACGTGCGCGCGCCAACGTTCGAACGCCCAAAAATAATGCTCCCTTCCAGTTGCTTGCAGAGGAAAGGCGATGAGCTTTTGTTTCGTTTTCGACAGCGACAGTACAAAGACGGTGGACGAGGTCGGTCCCCGTGTTACACAAAGGGAGGAGGGCTGGAGGGACCCGTTTCGCCTCCCTCCGATTCGCGTGTCCTTCAAACTGCGCTCGAAAGCCGAAAAGACGCGCTCGCCGCGTGCGCCGCGCCAATGAGGAGGGCGGCGGAGCGCGACAATGCTCACGACTGAGAGAGACCGCGCGTATAAACAAGAAGAGGAACGGCCAATTGGGACTTACAAGCGCGCGCGCGCGCCGACGCCAGCAGCCGCCTGCGCGCCCCCTCAGTCAGAAGTCGCATTGCAAATGAGCGAGTCACCGCCGAGGTTGGTGCGCGTCGGCAAGACAGTCACTCACGCGCGCTGAGCACTCGCTCGTTTGTGAAGAAGAACACAAGAAGAGAAAGCCACTGCGTTTGCAATGACGATATTGCTGAAACTGTTAGTGCTAGCCATTAGCGCTACGCTGAGCGGCGCTCAATCGGTTAGCACCGAGTGGAGCGGCGCCAGCTACCCCAACCCGAAGACGGCGTTTCGAGAGTGCGGAATGGACTTCGCGGCGAATCTCTGCGACCCCGACAGCTTCCTCAACGCCGCCGACCGACTGGCCGTTCAGCAGACGATCGAGGAGGAAAGCGAAAGTTGGCTCGCCTCGCCCACGACAGACAATGTCGCTCGACTATGTCGGGAACGGTGGCGTCTTTCAGAGCTGAGAGAGAGCGGCCAAGTGAAGCTGACGAAAGACGCGCCCAGCGATTGTGACGGCGTGCAGAACCTGGAGCTGTTCATCGCGCTGGCGCGGCGCATCGAGTCGACTGGCGGCCACAACGTCACCGACACCGACATCATCCGCTTCGGAAACGCCGTCGCCCTGCAATGGGGCCTGAGTCGACGACCCTGTCACAACTACGTCATCATCTCACTCGTCTTAGAAGGACGACTCACGTACATCCACGTGAGTGCAGCCAGTGTGCCAAGCAACTGATGCAACACGGAACGAAAATTTCAGCAAGGCAAGCACGTTCTCCTGCCGAAGAACGTCGCCACGAGCGTCTTCTACGATCGCTCGCACGCCTTTAACAAAGAGGAATACAAACATGGCCTGCAGGAACTCGTCGTCACCTTCGCGGGACTACTCACCGCCACCACCAGCACCAGCACCACCACTACGACTACAACGACACCAGCCACCACCACGACCACCACGACTACCACCACCACCACCCCGACTACCACCACCACCACGGCGACGACGACGACAACGACGACCACCACCACCACCCCGACCACCACCACCACCCCAACCACCACCACCACTACCCACCACCACAACCACCACTACCATCACAACAACAACAACCAACACAACAACGACGACGACGACGTGGACGTCGACAACGACGTCGACAACAACGTCGACAACGACGTTGACCACTACGACGTCCACGTCGACGAGAACAACAACAACGCAGACGACAGCGTCGAGCACAACGTCGCCAACCACGACAACGACTCCGACAGCGACGACCCAAACAACAACGACCACAGCAACGACAACGCCAACGTCATCGACTACAATCGTAGCCACGACAACGACAGCACCAACGTCAACGTCAACGACGGTCCATACACCTTCTTCAAGTGCTGCTTCCACTGACTTGGCTACGATTGGGAACCAGACAACTGACATATTTCTGAATGCGACTACGGATGCTATTACGAATACGACTACGACAACCGTGCGAGCTGTTAACGTCACTGTCGACTCGCTGAAGCCAATCTCGACAACAGCCACGACAGACGGGGTGAGCAGCTCGACGCCCAGCACGGGGAACGCAACCACAAACAGTTCTCAAGTGGGCGTGGTGACTCAAGAGATCCCTGTCAAGAAAACAACTCGCACAGCAGTTATCGTCGCTTCGCAGCAGACATATCCCTGGTGAGTCGTATGCGCGCAACAGAGCGGCACCGACGCGACCAACCCAATTCAGGTGGCTGATTCTACTCATAGTGGTCGCTTGCGCGACTCTACTCCTGCTCTGCTTGGCAATCTGCTGCCTAGTGTCTCTACGGAGGCGCAAGGTCGAGCCGCAGGAGAAAGGAGACATGATACTGCGCGCTTTCGACGAGTACCCGTCCTCGGCCAAGGCCAGCCCCACTCGGCCGCTGTCCGTGCAGGCGTCGACGCCGACCGCCGTCTTCATTCCCTCCCTGTCGCCCGTCAGCTCGGCGCCCAACACGACGTCGACATCGAACGACACGCCCTCAGCATCGCCGACGTCGGCAGAGTCGCCGCCCAGGCCGCTCCGACTGGAGGAGCAGCAGATCTCCATTGACCTCGACGACGACCTCGGCCTCGCCGCCGCGCGGCCCCGGCCCCACCGACCGCCTCGCACGCTGCCCAAGCCGGTACTCAGACCGCCATCTCAGACTCAACAGGCGCACATGGAGGAAGGCCGCAGTCGGACCTCCTCACTCACAAGTCTGCAAGACGTAAGATTTGCGCAGAAAGAAAAAGACAAGGAGCGGCGGCGTTGAATCCATTTACACGCATTTAGGCGCGCACAGCGAAGGCTGTCGGCGAGCGGAGTCGGACGGCGGAACGCGTGCGGAACACAGTCGAAGAGGACGAGGACGCGACGGACGCGGCCGACGTCGTCAGGCCGAGCACGCCGGTCAAAGAAGCGCAGCTCATGATCTAGCGCCTCTAAGAACACGTGACACATTTTAATCGCTCTCAGCTCATGACAACTGTGCAGTAAGGACGTGTTGTGTCGTCAGGGTGATGTGTACCATAGTCGAGATTGACGTGTACCTGCGTGCTCTTGCCGCAGCCCGTGTCGCCGGCGACCAGGACGACGCGGTTGTCGCGCACGGCGGTGACAATCTCGTCGCGATAGGCGGCGATCGGCAGCGACCGCTGGCCTGCGCGCAGCTTCTTCAGTCGCTTCAGCTTGGACCGCTGGCAGAACTCGAGCCAGCTGGCGAGCACATACTCGAACTCCTCCGCCGCGACGGCAGGCACCTGCCAACGACAGCTGCCGTCTTGCCTGCCGACGACTCGCCAGGCTGACTGACGCACCTCACGAAGCGAGTACTTGGCTGTGCTGCTGAGCTGAATGCGGTACGGCTTCCGGCGCAGCTTGCTGTAAGAGGCTGCCGACTCGGCGCGACTGCCACTCTGTCGGGCCATGATTTTCTTCCGTCGACACACTTCTCGGTACTTGTCGAAGAATAACCAGAAGTCCTTGTACGCGTCCGAGTCGCGAGTCGCGAGCGCCGTCTCGCTCTCGCCAAAGTACGCGCGCCGCAGCAACGAACGGTACTCTTCCCAGGGAATGTCCATCGTTCGAAACCGACAACGTGCGCATATACACAGCGAGCTATCGGCTAGTCTGGACTGGCTTCAGAACAGTAGACTGGCTGGCAACTGGCAATTCGAAGAAGCTGTAGCGCTCTATTCAGCAACAATTGCACATAACAAGCGAGAGCAATGCGAGTTGAGATTGACGGCGGAGCACCAGCAACAAGCAAAGCAGCGCGGTGAGATCAGAGTACGGTACATTGTCGTTAATAGGATCGCGTCGGCTCGAGCAAGGGGAGGAGCGTAATTGTCGTTATCGCGTTATCCTTACTGGATGGCGTCCGCTCAGGAGGCCGGCGTGGCGGTGGCGCAGGCTCTTAGTTTGGCGGCGTAGGCGGCGACGACATCCTTGACGGCGACGTCAAAAACGGCGCCGTTCTCCGCCTTCCACGCGTCACAGCCGCTCGCGTCCAGTCGCACTCCCTCTGCCGCCGCGTCCACGCTGCCCACGCACTCGAGCACAGACGCCTTCAGTGCCTTTTCCTCGAACGGGCAATGGCCGATCGTCGTCCGCGACGTCTCGTCCGCTCCCTAGATGCATTGACGGTAGTAGAGTAACTGTCGTCATGACCCCGCCGTGTGCACCGATGAAATTGTCTGCTCACCAGCTCCACATTCTCGATTGCCACGTGAACCACAGCGTCACCAGTGTCGGAGTGTTCCACCTTCAAGACAACTAAATGAGAGCAGCTGTCGACAGATCTTCGGTCATACGTCCAGATTTGTCCTTTCGCAAACTCCACCGTGTTCATTTTATTTAGCGTCTAATTACAGCGCTGTGACACAGAATTTTTGCTGTCGTTTGGTGAAGGGCATTGGCGTGAAGCCGAACCACAAGTCTTCTTTGAGTTCGACACGAGTCGACCTTCCCTTCAATCGGCAATTCGCACAAGACCGACAAAGCCAGACGCAAGACACCAAGACCGACGACAACAAAACCTAAGCCTAAGCAAAAGCCTAAGCCTAAGCGAAAGCCTAAGCCTAAGCCTAAGCCTAAGCCTAAGCGAAAGCCTAAGCCTAAGCCTAAGCCTAAGCCTAAGCCTAAGCCTAAGCGAAAGCCTAAGCCTAAGCCTAAGAGAAGCCTAAGCCTAAGCCTAAGCCTAAGCGAAGCCTAAGCCTGAGCCGTTGCGTCTGTTGCGTCTTTTGGAAATAGCCCTCGAATCGAAACTCGTCCAAAAAAAATCAGAAATACGGTACCATGGTTTTCAAATCGATTGGGCTCGGTTTGGAAACCTCTTTTTAGTGTCAAAGTGTATATTAGCGGCCATCAGACTTGAAAATTCTACAGCTGTTGGAAAGTACCTAGGTATGTTCGGTTTGGCAAAGAAGGACTGCCTGACTCGTGACGATCCCGATTTATATTTCAGAATTGTGTTTTTCCATCAATGCAAAGCGGCATCTTCTGAAAGTCAGTAGAACACAGGATTAAGGCAATATGTTTTAAAGACGTTTGTCAACTGGCATGTTGCCACTGCGCATTCTGCTAGAATCTCAAGCATCCACAACTACAAGGCGTTTAAAAATGTATCAGAGAAAATTGTGTTGAACACAACCAAATAACTACGGTAGTGTCTGTTTCGCATAACATACTCCTTACCACGTGTTCGTTTCTCGTTTCTTCGGCAAGTCGTTCGAGAACTAGCAGTTCAATTCGTTTCGTTCAATATTTGAAAGGAAAGGAAGACCGGACAGCATGGCCCTTGTCCCTGCTCCGGCTGGCACTTCGGCTGCTCAGGATGTTGTACTAGTCGACGCTCTGCCATACATCGACACTGGTTACGATGAAGAAGCCAAACAAATGGTTTGACTTAACTTTATGCTCGTTTTCACTGTGGCAACGATCGCTTGCTCGTAGGCCGTGGCTCTCATAGAAGAGGAGTGCAGGCGCTACAGGCCGACCAAGAATTACTTGGCACACTTGGGTGTTGTCGACGCCGATGCCTTTCTGGTTCGTTCGTCGTCGTCGTGACTCTTTCTAGTTTCGGTTGGGTCCTGTTCGCAGACGCCGGTGCTGAAGGCCGAGTTCGAGCGCATGGAGCGCGGCCAGCCGATGGAGATCATGAGCACGAAGCGCTACGACCTGCCGCCGCCCCCCGCCGGCCGGAAGACGGACGTGAACGCCTGGCTGGAGGCGGTCGAGAACGCCGACGCACAGCTAGAGCACCAGGCGACCAGGTGGGTGGTCCTTGTCGACAGACAGGGCCAGTGGTCGGAATTCACAGTCCCTCTTGCTGCAGAATCCTGAACCTGGAGCTGATGGAGGAGTGCGCGTCGGAGCAGTGGAAGCGGTTTAATGGCGGACTGGAGCGCATGGCCGAGGCGGCGCAGAAGGAGGCGAGCGCACTCCGACACGACATCCAACAAGTGAACCTCGAGCGCAAGCGCAAGCAACTCGACGCCGGACAGAGGCTCAAGGCGCTTGAGCAGGGGTGCGTGGAGTGTGCTGGACCGACGTAACCAACCAACGAACCAATTCGCTGACGAGTGGGTGGCTCGCGTGCGTTGACGCGAAACCTGAGCCTCGCGAGCCGTTCTTGATTCTGTTCTGGTCTTGATTAAGGATGGCTGCACGTTGCCGCTAACAGTGAGCACAAGCGGTGCACACACGTCAGATTCTTTTGTTTGCAGCTGGGTGCAGCTTGTGGCCAAGAACTACCAGATCGAGACGACTTGCGCTGACATGGAACTCGAGCTCGCTGAAATCAAGAGAAGGCGCGCCGCCGAGTCGGAACTTTGATGATCTGCTTTTGTAGTGCTTCCGTCTGTGCGGTATTCGTGTCGCATCGCGTTGCAACCTAAACGCTCCAACATGCTTTCGGTACATTGGTCATTGCGTTTCCACCGTCGGTGTTATGTACGCTTTGATAGCATGGTGTAGGCTCACTCTCGTGTCAGTGTTTCAGCGAATGGGGTGCCACGACGCATGTACCGTATGCGAAAACCATTTCTTCCCACTGTGGGCGTAACCCTATTTTCTTTGTGGACGGAATCGATCGTATTGTGTTAGTCGGCACGCTGTGGCTTGCCCGTGCGGATCAATCAAGGGTTATTGTTTGCTGTATCAGCGTCCGCCCCAAAGGGGTTATGTCGTACGCGGTCAGTTGCGCCGACTGCGCCGAACCGTGCGTCGACAAGGAGCAACTTGAGCTACATGTGAACGTGAGCTTGCCTCTCCACACAACTTGCCGTCCAAATGAAAGGCGCGCCTTGCAGACGAAGCACCTGGCCTACTTTCCGTTCGAGTGCACGCTCTGCGGCAAGCATGCGCGCTTCCCCACCCAGCGAGCCGTCAAGGAGCACACGCGCAGCGTTCACGCCGGCGCCAGAGACCTCATTACGGTAGGGCAGTACGATGGTGACCACTGTGTGTACGCGCAGTGAGTGGCTCTCGCTCTAGATCGTCTGGCACGCGCTCACGTCCCAGGAGAGGGAGCTGGGGACGGCGCTCGACTCGGCCGAGCTGGTGCGCGACAGGGAGAAGATCGTTGAGCTGAAGGCGCGCCGACACGAAGACACGGCCGCTCAACTCTTCGCCCTCAACGAGCAGCAGCGAACGCAGCCCGGACCCTCGGTAGGTAGTTGCCCCGTCCTCTTCTCTTGTCCGCGCGGAGTCGTTGACGTTCCAGGGCGTGACTCAAGGCGGTCTGGGTCTGCGCGCCGCCGCCGCAGCCGCGTACCCCGCGTTGGGGGTGGGCGTGCAGGCGCTGGGCGTGGCCGCGGGCGGCGCTGGCTCGACCGGCTACCCGGCGGTGCAGGGCGCGCTGCCCATCTTCAGTCAGCTGCAGCCGCAGACGCAGCAGCCGCTCGTCGCCCAGCAAATGGCCGGCGGCGGCCAGCCGCGCTACGAGTTCACGGTCCAGTCTGGAGCCCACCAGCAGTCGCAACAACACGTCATCGGCAGCCAGACGCAGCACCAGGTCGGCCTCTACTATGAGCACCAACAACAGGCGCAGCCTCAGCAGGCACAACAACAGCAGCAACATCAGACCACCGCGCACGTCTATGCGCCCACTCAGCAGTTCGTCAACAACTCCATCTATGGCCCGACGCCAGGCACCGGTATGCGGTCTCTATGAAAGCGTGCCCGTCTCCGTCAGGTACGGTGTTCCTGACGTCGCCTTCAGCCAACTTCATCATCACCCAGAACGACGTCAACTTGTTCTTGGACCACAACAACGCGAATGCGTACTACGCGGCCGGTTCTGGCTTCTTGCACGGCAGCCAGCAGAGCGGCGGTCATCAGCAGACCCCCCAACAACTGCAACAGCCGTTGGGCCAGAGCCACGCGTCGACGTCGACCCCGGCCGCTGTCCAGCAGCCACAGCCTTCAGGAGGCGGGGCGCGCCGCGTCCCGCCCCCCGCGAAAGTGGCCGGCCCTGGCCTGGGCGGTCCGGGTCGGCACCCGCGCCAGGTGAACCGCTGCCGCCTCTGCAACGCCGACTTCAAGACGAGCAAGAACGTGCACGTGCACCTGAAGCACCTCAAGCAGTTCGTCTACAAGTGCAGCAAGTGCAAGTTCGGCAGCGTGACGCTCCAGAGCGCCAAGTACCACGTCAACAGGGTCCATCCCGACACCGACGCCGAAGTGGTCGACATGCGACCCACCTTTGAGCACCAGTTTAAGGTCAGCTGCAGCGGACACGGCCAGGCATGCAACAATGCGCTATGGTCGTCGTCACACAGGACCTGTACGTGGAGTGCTTTGGCGAGCAGGAGAAGCCGATAGTCGAGACGACCTATTCTCGCGTCGAGTGCTCCAAGTGCCACGACACCGTGCACGTCAACAAGCTGCGCATACACATCTACAAGTGGGCGGGCAGAGGCAGCGTGCATTGTCGTTCGGTGCCGACGTTTTCTTTTCCGTTCAGCCACCTGAAGTTGCGACCGTACGCGTGCCCGCTGTGCGAGAAGCGCTACCCCAGACACGAGCAGATCAAGCAGCACATCCAGAGAGTGCACCCCGGCAGCAAGGTGGGCAGCTACCGTTTCTCGCTCGCTTAAGAGTTTCTTTCGTACGCTCTGCGTCTGGTCGGCAAGGCATTCTGATCCTACCGTTCTTAGTACAGGGCTGTGCTGAGCATGCGGCGTGCGTGCTTCCGTTGCAGCGTTCGATGCTGGACGAGTCGGCGCTGCACGAGGCCGAGTACGAGCGCGCCTACGAGGAGTGCTTCAACCGCAAGCCCATGAGCGGACGCAAGGCGCAGCACTACCCCTGCTGACGGCCACGCCCCCTTCAAGCCACGCCCACCAGCTGGGCGTCTGCGCGTGCGACCGGTTACTCCACCTCAAAAAGGATATTGTGCACACGTACCTGAGCGTTGTTGTATTGTACATTACGTACGGAGCTGCAACTGGTGCTTCATCCTTACATCCTTCCCTCGTATTGGTAGCTGTTATCAGTCATATTGATACTTCTATGTTACGTACATACATGTGTTACGTTGGATCGTGCGCTGGGAAATATAGTGCTGGCCGAGTTGTTGCTGTTACGCGTTTCTATCACAAGAGTTGAACGCAGCCGTGCATTGCAAAAGTACACGGCCCACTAACCGGTCGGCTAGGTAAAATGGCGGCCGAGTTGGCAGCGATAGCGCGGCCGAACATCGAGAAGCCACGATGGAGTCAGTCGACCTTCGTGGGGCGCGCCAAGCATTTCTTCACCATCACCAGTCCCCTCAACCTCTTCGTCTCCCATGAGGGGCTGGAGGAGGCTAAGCGCGTTGTCGTCGACTACCGGTATGGTGCGCGTGCCACGCGTCGTCTAGACGTGGTTTACGTTCGGCTAGGCACGACAAGGTGTCGCCCAAGCTGACGGTAGAGGAGCTGTGGCGTGCCAAGCACCTCTACGACTCGGCCTTCCACCCCGAGACGGGCGAGAAGGTGCTCTTCCTGGGCCGCATGTCCTGCCAAGTGCCGGCCAACATGACGCTCACCGGCTGTATGATGACCTTCTACAAGTGCTGTCGGCGCAGCCAGACGTTTGCAGTCGACGCATGTTGAAGCGGCGACTCAGGTCGATGCCGGCGGTCGTCTTCTGGCAGTGGCTGAACCAGACGTTCAACGCGGTCGTCAACTACTCGAACAGGAGCGGCGAGCACCCGATCAGCGTGTCCCAGCTGCGCATCTCCTACCTGAGCGCCACCGGGGGCGCGCTCGTCACCGCGCTGGGATTGAATGCCCTAGTCAAAGTGGGCTCCTCTGCGCACAGGCGCGTTCCATCCCAAGCGAGGACGGGCGTCGTTCAGCGCTCGTCCAACCCGCTCGTGGGCCGCTTCGTGCCCTGGTGCGCCGTGGCAGCCGCCAACTGCGTGAATATTCCCCTGATGCGTATCAGGCGAGTGACGCTGCTTCCCTTGCACGCTTTCCTTCCTTGGAGGAGAGGGTGACGTGACGCCCCACTTAGGGAGCTGCGGCAGGGCGTGTCGCTGATGGACGAGCGCGGCCGGAAGGTGGGCGAGTCGGGAGTGGCGGCCAGGCACGCCATCGCCATGGTCGTCCTCAGTCGCGTCCTCATGGCCACTCCTGGAATGGGTGCGCTCTACTGCACTACTGCTCCCACACACGCGCGGCTAACCCTATGCTTACGCTTTAGTTCTGCCGCCCTTCTTCATGAACTGGATCGAGTCGAAGGCCGCCTACAGGGTCGGTGGGCGGCACTTGCACTCCCTGGCCAAGAGCTTCGACTAGTGCCGACCTTTCAGCCGTACGCCGCGTTTGCGAGCGCGCCCATCCAAGTGGGCCTCGTCGGTCTCTCGCTCGTCTTCGCGACGCCGCTCTGCTGCGCGCTCTTTCCCCAGCAGAGGTGACGCCACCAGCCCCCAGTGCGCGGCGCAACTTGCCCGCTCATTCCAGCACGATTCACGTCTCGAAACTGGAGCCCGCACTGAGGGAAAAGCTCCTAGCGATGGAAAACCCACCCGAACTGCTCTACTACAACAAGGGCCTCTAGAGAGATCTCCACCTCCGTGGCGTACTCCTGCTGAAGACTCGAACCGATGCCGAATGTCTGGTCGCTCGGTAAAACCAAGGCGAAGAGTGAGAGAGAGAGAGATTTATGAACGTAGGTAGCTTTGCGCGCGCATAACGTGGTTCTGGGTCCACTGGCCTGGGTCCTAACTAGGTGCCGTTTAATTAAGCAACGAGGACGCTAGTATTACGTGGACTCAGCTCAGCGGCGAGCGCTTTCTGTGGTTAGTGGTCGCGTTGTAGAGCCCGATGAGTCGGCCGCGTATCGTCTCTTTCCATCGTGACCATGCTTGGGTACAAACATTTTATTTCTTTTTTATTAAAAAAAGTTTACACCTTCTCAAAGACAGTTTGGGACATCAATTCATTTTTCATTCTCGCATCGACACAGCGATCGAGCCCGTCTTGCCGACGACGGGTTCGTCATCCTTCCAGTCACAGCGCATGTCCTTGCCGAAGCTCTCGACTGGCAGTCGGCGCTCCGCAATGGCACACTGACGCGCAGCACGCATCGGCACACCGACCTCGCCCGCACCAATCGCCTGCTGCTTCATTGCCGCCTTTGCACGAGCCGAGTCTCCTTTGTCCTAGGTGCTAGTATAGATACACCGTCTGTCGGTATACGGTACACCGTATATATAGTATAGGTACACCACCGGTCTGTCGGTCGGTACAGAATTCGCGTCCTTTGTGCAACTGCGACACAGCACGTCGCTAGGTAGATGTCGTCGACAGCAAGGATCGCGCCTGGCGTACCTTGAGTGAATCGCCCCAGACGACGGCGACGCCAACGCGACTGTTGGCAAGGCCGCCGAAGGACACCTACCTACCCCCGAAGTAACTGTCAATCATTCCCTTGGCTATCCGGCAAGTGGTCTATCCTGTTGTTTCCGCAAGAGGGCTGACGACGAGAAGCCAATGTTACGACGCCAAATGCATAGGCAGCAGTTGCTGTAAAGGAGACACAACACCGTGGCCCGCTTACGGTTCCAGACGTCTGCTTGTCTCGGGCAACGGGACTCGCTTGATCGGCGAGTGAGCCTATATGTCGGCCGGGTGCTTACTGGGTCACTGCTATCCGTAGAGCGCCGCAGAACCTCTTAGGGTTTGTCGGCCATTGGTGAGCTGCTTGTTTTTCTCCGTCAGCGACTGGCGGCCGACGTACGTCGCGGGCAGAGGTTGGCGCAGCCGTTCCTCAGCTATGTCAACAGGGCGTGCCAACCCTGGCGACGAGCAGCGTCCGCAACCGGAGACGACTGCGCGGCGGCGGCGGCAGCGACCGCGCCGCGTCGCTGCCGGCTCGAGCAAACTGGAGTCGCGTCCCGTCTGAATTAAGCCGTCTCCGCCGGACACACGATTCTAAAACGTGCGCGGTTTGAAGCGCGCGCCCTTGGCAAGCAAATCGAGCGATCGTACGCACTGCTTACTGCTGCGTGCCTATTCGTCGGCGTCGACGGCGCTAACTGGAATTTCGGCGCTCACCGCCTCTCAAATGCCTCTAATCGGTCACAGGCTGGAATCGAGCTGCGTAGCGTTTGCCTTGCGTGATCCGCCCATCTGTTGTACTCCCGCGTTTGCATTGCTGCCTGAGGCGAGGCGCCGGCTGCTGAGTCAAACATGTAAGTGGTGCTTGGTGACAGAGACCGCTCTCGTTCTTGATTTACTGCGAATGTTAGCCAGATGCGCCTCGAGTGCTGAGACCAGTGACGTTGTCACCACCATTTCCGTTCGTTCTGCACGCACATATAGGTAGGTACGTGTCCAGACGTGCTGTCGGCCGCGTTGACCGTGTAATCCGCTTGTTTTCTCTGTGTCCATAGACACTGACGACGATAAGCTGTTCTAGTCTGCTGTGGCTATCATCAATTCGCTGCCGCCACGACTGAAAAAAGGCCTGTGCATAACTTCATGCGGGCAGGCGCCTGTCGACCGCGCTTGTCGGCAAGTGAGCGACAAGCGCCAATCGGTTCCCGAATTTGTCGGCTACTCGGCTCTAAAGAGTGTCGAATCACTGGAGGCTGCTGAAGAGCGCACAAAATATAGCTGCGCCTGTCAAGTGCCGACGCGTTACACTTCTTTAGAACGAGCGGCGGCAGTTGCGAGGACGCCGACCACCTAAGTTTTTTTCGGAGCTGTTTTTTCCCACTTGCCTAGGAACTTGCTTTGCTAGCTGCCTCTAAATGTATAAAAATCCGTTCACTTTGGCGCGCTCCTTTCGCGCCCACTTGTTTGTGTGATTGGTGTCGTCAGCCGGGCGCTGGCATTGTGTAGCGGAGGGTGCATACGGCGTTGTTAGACAGACGCGGGCCGGCCGCTCGCGTCGCCACCGCCTTCCACACTTCGGCCCATTGTGTCGACTTTCTTATACACGAGGTACCAGTGCGCGCGAGTGTACGGCACCGCGTAACCATGTAGCGGTCGCCAACGCTTCGCGGAGTCATCCGCCGCGGATCATATCCGACTGCGAGATTCCTTCCGGCCAGGTTCGACAACATGGAACGCATCGCGAGGGCGGCACCGACGCTGCTTTGCCTGCTGGCGTCGCTGCCGACGGCGTCGCCGCTACGCCACCCATGCGAGTCGTGCTTCGGACAGTGCGACGTCGACCAAGAAGGTCGACTGGCGAACGACTGCGACTGTGCCACCGCCAACGGAAACTACTGCCACGGCAGCCACTGCTTTGCCAAGATCCAGTTCATTTTCGACGACGCGTTCGAAGAACACGTCGCGACGATACAGGTACTGGTGAATTTGCGCCATACGGAAGAGAGTGCCAGCGTAGGCTAGTTGAATGGAGTGTCTGTGCAGAAAGGCTGCTCGAACGCGGCGCCGGGCGACGAGTTGGGTTGCTTCTACGCGGGCTCGAAGGAGGCGGTGCACTGCTACTGCGAGGGCGCGCACTGCAACCGGCGCGCTCGGCTCAACGGCTACGAGCCGACGCCGTTGCCGCTCATCGACTGCTGCGAGTGCGACCCCGAGGTCGAGGGCCACGAGCAGTGCGCGCGCTTCGGCTGCTCCAGCACGTGCCGCGGCAACTACTGCACCTCGGACCGCGTCAGGCAGCAGCACGGCTGCGGCTACGGAGTGCCGCGCCTCCTCGTCCCCTTCAACGGACGTCACGACGACTGGAGGGGCAACACCACCTGCGCCCGGTGCGTTTCCGCTCGCCGCTTCCCGGTCGGCGTCAGTGAGTGATCCACGTCACCTGCAGCTACGAGACGGGATTGGCCTACAGGACCGTCGGCTGCGTCTGCTCAGACCGCGGCGGCCACTGCAACGAAAACAAAAAGCTCGCAGCCGCCTTCCGCAAGCTGACTCCAAGCGAACCCCACCAAAAAGCACTCGGCGGTCCCAAGACCCACTTCTGCTATTCCTTGCACGAATCGTCGAACGAGCCTTTCGACGAATCCATCTTCAAAAGGTCTAAGTGGTGCGAAGGCCACTTTTGCTACGTGGCCATCACGACGGCGGACGACCTCTCCTACTCCACTGCCGATTCGTCGGAGGGCGTCGAATACTCGGCGTCGACCATCTACGAGCTGACGGCCGGCTGCATTGTGCTGGGCGAGAACAACGAGAACCGGGCGCGATCCGGCTGCGTGGAGGAGAGCATGGCTGGCGACGCGTGGCCCTTGACTCGGCGCTGCGTCTGCGACTGGCACATCTGTAACAGCTTCCATCAGCTCGTCAGCGGCGCCGACGAGCCGATCAAGGTGCCGATCGGCAGGCGACAGCGCGTCCGGGACCCCGAAACGGAGATCGACAAGCCCTTCATCGAGGGCCCGCCCAGGCGGCACGCGCCTCGTCCTCCTCCCATCAGTGCCTCCTGTCGAACGGGCCAATTCGTCTCCGTCTCGACCGCGATTTGCTCACTGGCAGTTCTCTTCATGGGCACACAGCGATTATGACATCTTGGCTGGATTTGTTGTGTGCGCTATCCCTTCCCTTTCCTCTGTGATCACTAGTCGTCGGCACGCGGTCGCGAGTGTTGTCAGCCCTGTCGCCTCTCCGACTTTTCTCTGACGAGTTCTTTAACATAGGAGGCCGCGTTTCTGCAATCCAGCTATACTTTGTACTTTTACTTGTACCTGTACCAACATTACATGGACGTTTCCAATGGCTGTCTTCTCACAATGTTTTGCTGGTATTGTGTGCACGCCAGTGCAACGTTGTTTCTGTTGGCGGCGTGCGAGTGGGGATTGTGTGTTGAGAGAAGTGATGACAAGTAAACAGCGCTAGTGGGTACCCTACCCTACTCGGAGTGTAGCCTTCGTTCCTCCCAGTAGCGCAATTACAATTTGCAATTGCAATTCCCCGCCAGCTGAGCCGTGAGCGAGACGGGCCAAGCGCGCCAAGTTTCGTTCGCTAGTCGGGGGTGTCGCTACGCTCGACTACGGCGTCGCCTTTGCAGGTGTTCCCTTTCTCAGTGGACCACAGACTCAGAGTTGGGCCAGCCACCCTCAACCGACAGCCAGGCCGTAGCGGCGCCGTTTATGGTAACGCAATTTCTCAGGGCGACAGGTCCGTGGGAGCGCTGCCTCGGGAGCGACTCCATTCCATGGCCTTCAAATGGAGATTTGGTTAACTCAAGTATTTTGGGCGACGACCGCCATTGGGCCCGTCGGCCGCTTGCGATAGAATCGCCTCGTAACGCACGTCTACCAACCCGCCATCTCTCCCCTCCTCGTCCTCTGTTCGTCATAAAATTTCTCATAGGATGAATTTGATCAATAAGTAACCAGAGGGTGACCTCACGCCAGGCACCATCGGTGGCCCGTGTCGTCGACTTGCGAAAAACGGAGAATAAACCTCTTTTCTCCCCCTTCTCGGCGGACGAACTAATCAAGTATGAATTGGACTCGCGGCGGCCAACTATACTCAATCTATAATGTCAGCGGAGAGACAGAGTCGGGATAGAGGCAGAGAGCCAAAGCACTGAGGCGTGGCCAGCTGCGGCGGCGCGCTGCCTTTCGGCTGGCACTCTAAGCCCAAACGCCAGGTAAGAATTGAACTGTCCACTGATTTCCTGCCGCCGCCGTCCGCAACGGCGGGGAGGGGCCAGCGATCCTGTCGGCCCTGGGCTGAGGCGCCGCGGCGCACCTGCGAATGGCGTGACATATAGGCCGGTATCGGCGCGCCTTTTGCGATAAAGGTACGGCGGAGTGGCCACTTGGCGCTAATCGAATTCTCACCGTCCCTCTAATATTCTCGGCGCCAGACTTCCTGGGGCCATGCCCCCGGCGATTTATTTAGCCAACAACCACCGTTCGTTCGCCAACTGGTCGACTGACTGACGACGGCGCGATAAGCACTCACTGCGGCGGTGCCTTTTAAAGCGAAAGGAAATTCTCCGCTCCGGCTCCTTCCTCCGAGGCTGTCAAGCGAACCCGCCATTCCAGCGCGCTTTCATATTTCCTGCTGCTTTGCATATGAGACGATCCAGTCCAGCGGGTCCGCGCTTCTTCTGCTGCCTACTTAGCCGCCACGTTGCTTCAGCGCCGAAGATTACCTCCGTTTCGTGGACAATTGAGTTTGCCGTCGGTGGTTAAGTCGACGGACGTTTCTGACTAGGCTCTCGTTATTTCGGTTTATCACACGTACCGTACGAACTGGCGCGCATGCGTCAGCGGATCTGCGAGGAGGCGAAAAAAGCTGCCCACTTCTCCGTGAGAATCGGCCGCGCGCGAGAACTCGTAATTCTGACCCGCGAGACGACGTATAATTTGTCGGCAAGCCGGTCCCGGAGGACGGTCGCGCAAGCGAGGCGGTCGACGGCGCCACACTTTTGCGTGTCTTTCTCCGAGTCGGAAAATTGGAAAGTGCCGATTAATGGATTCTAGTGGCGGCCGCCCTGAGCGCCATCGTCCCCTCGGCAGGCAGCAGCAGCAGCAGCAGCAGCAGGCAACGGCGCCTTCGGCTTTCGCCGCTTCGGCCTTCAGCGGCACGCGTCCCCTCCTTCTGCCGCTCTCCAAGCTCTCCGACCGCCCACATCGAGGACCGCGTCAAGGCGCACAAGCACTCGTCTAAGGCCCTGCCTGGAGCGGCAACGACTGTCTCGTTCGGCGATCGACAGCGCCTGCCATGCAAAGGTACTGGGACTGGCCCTTGTTCGTCGGCGCATGGCCGATTTTGTACATTTCAGCCTAACTAGGCATTGGTAGAACGAATAGGGTGCACCATGCCCCTGCAGAAGTTCTCCTGCACAACCGTCGTGTGCTTGGCTGACCGCGGTGGCTAAGGTCCACACATGTTTCTCCCGACACACGTGAGTCCGTCGCATGACTAAGAGCGGCCCATGAACAGTTTGTCGTTGGTCTGCATTTGAGTGGCTGTGCTGGCTGTCCACAGTCCCATAGCGTAAGTGCGGTCCGCTAAGCTCATGCTGTCGGCTTCGCATCAAACGCACTCTCACGTACAAGTACATACAAGTACATAGAGGTACAAACAGTAGACGCTGCTTCGAGTACAGTATGTATGTACATGTACGTAGCTACTGTATGTGTGTATGCCGCATACATACCTACGCGTATGCACATGTATGTACTGACCGCATGTGTGTGTACGTACAGGTTTGTACGCATACATGTATGATATAGTATGTACAGTACATGTATGCACAAACCGCAGAGTACATGGGTATGCTATAATGGCCATTGACGGCCTCCTAGCGTGTCCTGGCCTAATCAGACAACAAAAAGTGTACCGTAGCGACACTGTCAATTGATAGAGCAAAAGTAAAGCTCAACGGAGCCCAATGAAGTATGAATCGACAAAATGCAACACTTCCTAGAGTGCCAATGCCTTGAGACCACAGAATTCATTTCTTGAAGAATAAAATTAGAATTGCGACAGACTGGAGTAATCGCTGCTACTGTAAAGATGTCCTCTTCTGGTTTCTTCTTCTTCTTTACTGAGACCGGCCCTGACGACGGCTGCGGCGTATCGGCAGGCGACGCAGGGGCTGAGAGCGTCCGCGCTTGGCGCTATATACTCTCAAACGGCCTAAAACGAAGGTTGATCGCCCGGCCCAGGGGTGAGCCAACTGCTGCCGGGCGGATAGTAAAGCGAAGGCGGCGAGGTTTAGTCGCCGCCTGATAGTATTCTAGGTGCGCAGCGACCTGCGTACCTAGTTATAGTGTATGGTGAGTAGGCGTTCCCCTCGGGGCCCGCCTACTTGAAGATGGGCGACGACTCGTCGTTCTGCGTGTCCTCCAGGAGAGGAGAGGATCCGCGGCGGGAGGGATCGAGTCGGCCATGGTGAGCGCCTCGGCAGACGCCACGAGGGCGCTCTCGCACGCGGCCTCCTCCGTGGCCTTCTGTTTCTCGGCCTTTCGGTACCCACGGCGACACGAGCTGGATCATGCCGGAGCCGTAGGTAACCACCATCTTGGCCGCGCAGAGGGCCGCGTAGGACGCGTCCTCGACGAGCATGCTGATGTTGGTGGCGTCCTCGTGGCCGGGCTTGGGAGACGAGCGCGTCACCCGCCACTCGCTGGTGTTGAGGCCCTCGTTCTGCCACTCCAGGAGTTGCAGCACCTCCTTGATGTCCGAGACGTCGCCCAGGAAGGTGCCGTGGACGGGGTGAGTCGGGCCAACGACCACCTCGTGAGGCGCACCGATGATCCAACTCTGCCCCTCCCACGGCGGGACCACCGGGACGAACGTCTCTCGCAACCAATTGAGCGTGCGCGCGTCCTTGGGGGCCAGCAGGAGGGCCCCGCTGCGTCCGACGCGACCCCACTCTCCGAAGAGGAGCGGAGGCGCGCTCCGGTCGGCCTTCATAGTGGCGACGATCCGCTGGTGGAGGAAGTCCAACGCCATCTTGCCCGCCTCCTTGGTCAGCTTGCGCTTGTCCGCAAGGCCAATGCCGATCAGCTTCGCCCGCTGCGGGGGTTGTGGGGGCCGTTTGGCCACGCCGCCCACCGCAGCGTTCTCGGCTGGGCAAGGGCGCTTGCGGGTCGGCGCCGTCTTGGTGGCTGAGGAGGTGTCGGAGGGCGGAGAGAGGGCCGAAGAGGCCGCCGCCGCTGCCGCTGCTCTTTCCCGCCTCAGTCGGCGTTTCTGACCCGGCCGCATGCCTCGCTTGCCCGTCCCCAGGACCGGCGTCGAGGGGGCCTTGTCGTCCTTGTCGCCGTTCGGCTCGATCGCGTCCACCTGCATCGCCTGCTCGCCGTCGCCGCTCTCGCGCACGTCAGACATCTGAGCAAGGCAGAGATCGGTTAAGGCACTTGGCGCTCTTCTGGTTTATTTTGCAAACAACATACTTTCAGCTACGGTTGAACTTTTCGGAAGTCGACAGCCAAAACGTTTACTTGCAAGTACGTGTCGCTTTGACTAAATGGTTTAAAGAGCCGTCACCCAGCTGCGCTTTGACGGGGTGGGATTGGCGAGTGTGTATAGCGCTTCACACCACACCCCCCCCCCTAGCTGCAGCTACAGCTTATGAGCTTATTTCGTAGAAGCGGGCGTAGAAGTTTACAATTTCAATTGCTGCTACTATCCGTTCGACAGGTGGAACAATGATTCATTTCAATTGTTCTGCTCTCTTTGTAAAATCAGTTTGCCCTCCATGACGTTCAGTTCAAAGCAGCTGCATGTATGCACACATGCACACGCTTGTCAACGTGTGTGAGACATGACTATGAGTAAGTAGACCAAGCCCGTGGTGCGCTCACCCGTCTGTTGCACGGTTGGCTTGTTAGCTGCGAATAGACTTTCGTTTAAAGTAAAATCAACTACCCCCCCCCCCCCCAGTAAGAAGGGAGCCGTCTTGGTTTTGGTCACCGACAATCAAATCTGGGCCGCACTGTTTCAACTAGTTCGGCTCGTTTTCGCTACGCGTCTTCTTTTGCGCTGCTCGCTAGCCGTGTTATGTTCCTTCGTCGGTTGTAGCCGATCTAGAGCCCACGTCGGAGCGCAGCCATCTCGGCGCCGTTTCGTTCGGCTAATCAACTTAGCGCGAGCGTAATACATGCAAATTTATGTAAGTGTTACAAATATTTGTTGCATGCAATAAGTCAGTATATTATGCCACCATGAGCATGCCAACTTTTTTCGTCTGTCAGCAACGAACGAAACAGAAATGAGCATTTCCAACATTCAAGCTCGGTACATTTGACATTGTTGCCGTCGTTGGTGACCCTCTTCGTATTCAACATTGTAGCGACTGGAGCCTACGGCTTTGGAGTGCGAGATAGATGTCTCGTCCGTGCCGGAGTTCACGGAAGTCTTTGGCTACCAATGAAGCTTGGCTCCGACCGCTGGCCACAGGCCGAGTCGCTAGTGCGCAGTCTCTTCGAGTTTGTTGCTGCTGGTGCTGACGACCAGTTCACGAGGGCAGGCCGTCCACAATGCGAGTTGGACGAAAGCCAGGGATGGGTTGAAGAGCTCACTCTTGACTCACTGCGTCGCCTGTCAAGGTCGGTGGGGATCAGAAACTTTGTGAATCTCTTCCGCTCTAGTGGAAGCTTGTGTCACCATTGCCGCTGTGTTATGCGAGCACGGGCTCAGCTAGCTTCTCGTAATTAGCACTAATGCTCGCCGAGCCAGGCAACGCTGACACTCGTCAGACCCGCTTGTGGCGAGCGGAGCCGTCGCCGTCGTCGGGCGACGGGGGCGACGAGCGGCTATAGGCGTGACAAGCGGAGGCCGACGGCCGCACGCAAGGCATGATAGGGCTCCGCACCTGTTGGCGAGTGTGAAAGGCGGAAGGACCAGCTCGTTTTACTTCGGTCTCTCTCGTCCGGTGCGCTCGTTCGACACTCAAGGCGCCCCCTGCTCCACCACTCTCGGCCGTCCTCGGCCGCGGTCACTTTCCTGGACCGCGCGACGGACTTCCGAAGTCTCTCTCACTCCGACTTCCACCTTAGTATATGAACGCCAAATTCACTCAACCCTTTCTATCCGGTCGCTTCCCCACCCCCCGCCCACGGGCACAGGCAAATGTTTGCACTCTATTCGACGACGGGAAGGCATCTAAGAAGGCGCGACGACGGTCGCGGCGTCGTCGGCGTCGCCTTCGTCGGTAGCGACAGAAGCGCGGTGGCGAAGCTACAGCAGGAGCTTTCGGCGCTAGGTTCGGCTGTCTTCTTGCTCCACCTTCCGACGTCGCCAATGCCGGTCACGGAACGGGCGCTGTTTGAGAAGCAGTGGGACATTATTTGCTCAAATATTATTACTCCAGCCTTCATTCAGTGTACGACGCCTGCGCCTTCCGATAGCTTCTCATAAATAAAATGCTTTCGTCATCATTTGGTTGGTGCTTCGATTGTCTATTCTTTATGTTTTTCCTTTTGGCATTTCTGTCAGCTTTTTAGAAGTACTGCCCAACAACTATAGGTTTCGTGGTTCGGCCATAGTCAGTCAGTCGTGGGATTTGGTTAGCGCGAAATTAAGAATGGAGCCGGTCAACTGAGCGGAACGTCGCCTAGTTGCGCTGAGTGAGAGAGCCCTGCATCAAGCCACCTTCTAATTTGTTCACCTGGGGGCTGCTTGCTAGCCGCAAAGCGCCCATTGGGAGCGCATTTGTGTATCGCTTTCGGCTCTCCATGGCGTCGCAAAGCCGGTGGCCTTTGGTGCAGCTCGATCGCGGCGACTTGCATTCTGTCTCCGTCTGTCGCCAAGGCTCTGCAACTCGCTGGCGCGTGCTAGCTGGTGCTTACCCATTCTTCTCGACTTTCGAAGCGCACACGCCACCACCACCGTTGTAGTGTACGCTTGGCCTTTCTCCTTGTAGGTAGACGCGAGTCGTGTAGTGTTGTTGGCCGAGTGCGGTTTCTTTCGGGCCGCAGCGGCGCTAGCTCGCTGGCAGCTTTAATTAAATAGTGACGACTTTTGCTCGGTTTGAATGCGAGGTTTCCTCGACTCTCTCAAGAGAGCCGTAAAGCTAGCGGCCCTGCTTTACCGCTAATCCGGCCATCGACGCGACGAGGCGGCCGGGCGTCGAGTAGCGTAGAGGGCGCGACGCGAGAACCGACGCCTGCAAATAACCTCGTCTTTCCGCTTGTTCTTCTCTTCCGGACGAATGAATGGTGACGCACCGGAGCCGGCCGCCTCCAAAGCAGCGCCGTAATTCGCTGCAACGACCCGACTCCGGCTCAGCTCGTCAATCGGCGCCGACGCGTCGGCGACGCTCGACAAGCGTCCGTCGGCCCTCGACGGCACCGTCGCCTCCTGCGGCGCAGTGCAACGGAGCGCCGACCTGCCACCGAAGGTGTCCAGATGCGCGCAACGCCGAGCAACGTCGTTGACACCGCTGGCGCCAAAGCAGCAGCAGCAGCAGTAGCAGCAGCACGTCGCCAACAAGCGACAGCGTCCCCGACCGATGGCCTATCGAAACAACACGGGCCACAGCGCCTGGGCGCGTCACTTGACGCACATCGGCCGCTATAAGGTCCGCCTCCCGCTCTATTGGAACGGAACGTCGAGTTTAATTCGACGCGCTGTCAGTCGGCGGCCGCCTTTGCCGTCGCTCGCTCGCTCGCCTCTTCCAATACCGTATCGAACGCCTGTGCATCGTGGAGCGTGGAGTGCGCGGTGCGCGTCCCACCACGGTTGAATGTGGGGCTGCCTGTGTCTGGGCTGGACCGGGCATGCGAGTCGGCGAGGAGTCGATTCCGCTGCTGCTTCAGAGGCACGCCTACGAGAAGACGCGCCACCTCGACCAGATCCCGCCCTACCAGACGCACAAGCTGCTCGAGGGCAGCCACCAGCTTCGCGTTCCGTCCCACTACGCTCAGCACGGGGCACCCGGTTAGCCGGCGCCGTCACCACGCGTGCGGAACGGAAGAGCAATCTGTCACGTCTAGGCCACGGGCACAAGAAGGAGTTCGGTCCCGCCATGCTGCTCTACTACATCGCGTCGGCCTTCAAGTCCCTGCATCCCCGACTCGATGACGACTTCGTCGACAAGCTCAACTACTACTACACCACAGCAATACGTGCGTGGAGCGGTTGCAGCCCCTCGCCAAAACTGAATTCAGTCGCTCAATTCAGTCGCCTTCTACGCCCTGCTCGTCTCCGCCAAGCAGTACGTCGGCTTTCCCATTCAATGCTGGGTGAGTTCCTCTGTAGCTCTAGCCATAAGTCCGCAGCAACAGCAGCAGCCGGCGGCTGTCCTGCTTTGTGCAGGTGCCGGCGACGTTCACGGACGCGATGGAGCAGTACACGGAGAACTACTGCTGGGTGGAGTCGACCTACTGGGTGCCGATGCGGAGTCAGATTCCGCGCGAGATCTACCACCGCGAGAACAGCAAGCTCGGCTACTACCAGTGGGTGCCGTTCATCCTGGCGGTCGAGGCGCTCGCCTTCTACATTCCCTGCATTCTCTGGCGGGGAATGCTTTACTGGCACTCGGGTGACTCTGTTTTTGCGGCGAGTCGTCACGACGACCGTGTGCCCTCCTCTTGTCGACAGGCGTCAACTTGCAAGGCCTGGTGCAGATGGCCTGCGACGCGCGCCTCATGGAGAACGAGATGAAGGCGCGCACGGTGTTCACGATGGCGCGCCACATGGAAGACGAGATCCAAATACAGCAGATCGACCGCCGATATCCCAGAGCCTGTCTCTCCCTCCACTGCCCAGGCACCGGCAGGCACTGCGGTGAAACAATCGATCGGACATGCAGACTGAGCGGAGCACGTCCTCTAAGGGATCTTTCAGGCTGGTACGTCACGCTCGTCTACATCTTCATCAAGATACTCTACAGCGCCAACGTCGTCCTGCAGTTCTTCATGCTGAACCACTTCCTAGGCACCAATGACCTCACGTACGGCCTAACGATCGTCAAGGACCTCCTGCAGGAGATCGAGTGGGAGCAGACGGGCATGTTCCCCAGAGTGACGCTCTGCGACTTCGAGGTGCCCCCCCCCCGGAAGGAATGCCGTACTGGCCCTGTCGTCAGGACGACGAGCGCGTTGCAGGTGCGCGTGCTGGGCAACATCCACAGGCACACGGTGCAGTGCGTGCTCATGATCAACATGTTCAACGAGAAGATCTTCATCTTCCTCTGGTTCTGGTATGCAACCGTGCTCGCCGTCACCCTCTTCAACGCTCTCTACTGGCTCATCGTCATGTTCCTGCCCAGCCAAGTGCGTCGTCATTGCATTGCGCTCTTTGCGCGCTGGTGCAAACCGTGGCCGGCCATGGCAGAGCGTGTCGTTCGTCAAGAAGTACCTGCGCGTGCTGTCCGAGCAGCCGCACAAGGCGGTGGCGGACGAGGCGACGATCAAGAAGTTCGTGTCCGACTTCCTCAAGAAGGACGGCGTCTTCATGTTGCGCATGATCAGCATGCACGCGGGCGAGCTCATGAGCTCCGAGCTCGTGCTCGCCCTCTGGCAGGACTTCAACGCCATCGACCGCTCCGGAGCCGTGCCCGCGCCCATCTGGGACGCCGGCGACCTCGGCGACGCCTGAACCCAGCCCCCCTCCCGCTCTATGCCCTCCCTCCTCTCCACCACTCTCACAAGCGCGTTGTGAATCTCGCGCGACTTCTCAGCCTCCTTAGGTAGCAGTCGCTCTCTCGGTGGTCCAACTGAGTCATTCATGACGATTGTGCAGAGTAGTAGCTGTTGACAAACAAGTGATTAGAGCATGGACACTGTGGTAAATCGCCCCAGCTCCAAGTTAGCTCGTAGAATGTCACAATATATGGCTAGTTTTCATGTGTGATACTGGCTCGACTGTACGTAGTGTTAGAGACGCTTCGAATCGTACAATGTATGTACAAGTGAGGCATAAATACAAGTTTCACTTGAATAGTATTGCAGCGAAAGCTTGGCATACAAAGAAGTGATTCGTGTCTGGATAGAGTTTTAGTTGCGTCGATCTGTAAGAAAACTGTAGAGTGACTGGGTAAAGCAAACAGTGGGTAGTAATAGTATCAAAGAGTACAACAAGGTACAGTAAATAGAAAGTTGCAAATATGCAAGGAATAGGACGACAGGGTACCGTAACATTGGGAAAATGTATACTGTACAATGTACATAGGTGTAGTCCGTTTCGGTTTGAATCTTTTTTGAATCCGGCGAGAATTCGGAGCTGTCTAAACGACAACGTCGGACGAGCGGTTTTCGAGGCACAGATAAGGTCGATGTTGTTGGGTCGCACACTTCTGCTAGCCAGCTGCAGACTTTCCTTGAAACCGCGTCTGGGTACTTATCTTACGCGAAGCTCTAGCGTAACAATGGCCGGCAACGAAGTTCGCAAAGTGATCGTTAGCGACAAGGCTCCTCAGGCACCGCACTACAGGTCGGTGCGACGCGCGCGGCGTCGCTGCCAACCGCCACAAGGGCATTGGCGTTCAGTCAGGCGATCCAGACGGGTAACCTGGTCTTCTTGAGCGGTCAACTGGGCATGGACCCGGCGACGAAGGCACTCGTCGACGGCGGCGTTGGACCGCAGACGGAGCAGGCGTTGCGCAACCTCCGGGCCGTACTCGAAGCCGCCGGCGCCTCCCTCAACAACGGTGGGCCCTGCCGAGACGAGTTGTGGCGCGGTGACGCCGGAGCTCGCCTAATTCAGTGATCAAAGTCACCGTCTTGCTGGAGGACATCAAGGACTACGGCGTCATGAACGAAGTTTACTTGAAGTGTAAGCGCAGACGTACACCTGGTAACTACGCACAGGAAGGCAACACGCGCGATTGCTTGCAGTCTTCCCGTCAGCGCCGCCAGCGAGGGCGGCGTTCGCAGTCGCAGCTCTGCCCAGAGGTGGCGCAGTCGAGATTGAGGCGGTCGCGACCCTCGACCCTGCCGCGAAGCTGTGATACGCGGCACTTTGCAGTTCGCTAGGTTAGGTGATTGGTCCAACACATTTGCTTGCATTCGCGCAGTATGGCACAAGAAGAGAGAGTTAGACGGCACGTTTTGTCATCTAAGCACATCACTGTTTTTGTACGTTTTGTATACCGTTTTTTCTACTGCAGTAGCAGTAGAATTAACTTTTTGATTTGTCGTAGAGTCGTCCACTTACCTAGGCTTAGAATTTATCTTCGGTTTTCTTAGGCTTCGGCCTTGGTGGCGCAGCGGTCCGGAACCAATGTACCACGTTTGCGAATTCATAAAAATGCCTCATTCTTAAAGGGGGAGAAAGAAGGCCTTTTTTAAGTTTCAGGCCTTGTTTAGGCTCATCTGTGGCTTAGGCTTATTATACTTAGGCATAGGTTTAGGCTTAGTTGTTGCCTATGCTTAGGCTTTTTGCTTAGGCTTAACCTCAGGCCTTGCTTAGCCTGCAAATCTTAATTCTGTCCCAAAACAGCATTTTCTTAATTTTAGACTTTGCTTATACTTCGGCTCTGGCTTAGGCTTTGGTATAGGCTTATGCTTATGCTTAGGCCTTGTTAGGCTTATTCTTATCTTAGGCCTTGCTTAAGCTTGCTTAGGCCGCTAACACGACCTTCTTTCTCCTTCTTTCTCTTTATCAGGGTGTACGCGTCAGCGTACAACCCTAATATGTGACACCTTCTTCAATGCGGTTCTTTGAATTTTCAACCGCTCATAACTCTTGATTGCCTGAACCGATTGTGACGAATGATAACTCAAAAGAACCGCCTTCTAGACCGGAATCGAATAAGCCATCCGCGTTTCGGTACTCGTGCACATTAAGACGAAATGTCCGAAAATGTTCCGAAAAAGTGGTGTTTTTTTTTTTTCCTGTTCTGCACACACTTTTTGGGTCGCCGCTCTGGAACGCTGCTGTCGATTTTGACGAAACTTGGCGTGAACACGTGGTATATAATCGCAATTTTGTGCCCCAAGGTAAATTCGTCTAGGTGCTACGGATCTAGAGTTATTGCCAATTTGGTCATTTTTTGGGACATAGTCGTTTATTTTTGGCCAAAATCCGACAAGAGCAAAACTCGAAAAAAAGCCGAGTAAACACCCAAATGTTTTTTGATTTCCGTGAACAGTTTTACGAGGCGAGTCTGGGACCCTTGCATGACATTTGAAATTCTCACTAGATATTGAGATATTGGCATCCAAAATTTCGGAAATTTTGCGCAAAAAAACTTTGTTAGCTATAGGCGCTTCAACCGTTCGTTGCAGAGCTGTGCTGTAATGACAAAAGTTAATCGTCCGGACCTGGAATAGGTCCCTTTCGACAAATGGGAGCGCTCCGATGCCCATGTCTCGGTCGGCCCTCTTCGAAAGGCCATTTTTTTAGTGTTTTGTCCCAAAAGTTTGTTAGCTATAGACGCTTCAACCGTTCGTCGCAGAGCTGTGCTGTAATGATGAAAGTTACTCGTCTGGACCTGGAATAGGTCACTTTCGAGAATGGGAGCGCTCCGATTTCCATGTTTCGCAGCTCGACCCTCTTGGCGCACCCCCATTTTGGGCAAAATTTGGATCTATGATCGTGCATTATTTTTCATTTCCTGAACGAATTCTGGCGCGTGATAGCTCAAAAGAAGCGCATTCAAAGGGGGAATCGATTAAGTCATAACACGCTTCCATACGCTTGTGCATTACCGAGAAGTTTTTGGAGATGGCAGGACCCACTTTACATAACAAGCTTCTTGGTTCGTTGCCCACTCGCGCCTGCATCAATTGGATGGAAACCTCGCAGGCATCTATGCTCCACATCAAAAAATGAAATCGCCGGAGGGACTCTTGCTACATGCCAGCTATGGTTTACTGGACACATTCTTCTTTTTACCATGTTCCCTAAATCAAGAGGTCGCCGGTTCGAATCCCAGTAACGCCTGCCTGTGCCTTTGCACGTGTCCCCTTGGGAAACCTATCAGCGTTGCTTTACTGCAGTGTCTCCAGTCCATTCCACATTTTTTGTCTCTTTTCTAGGTTCTTTTACCAGAATTTTGGTAATTTTTTGAGCTGCGAAAAATATTTATGGACGAATGCTCGCTACAGCCCCTGATAGGTACATGAAAATGACACATCTGCACACCTGCACGCACGCACGCACGCACGCACGCACGCACGCACGCACGCACGTACGCACGCACGCACAATGTGTACAGTGGTACACGCTTTTCATAAGCTTGATGGTGCAACACTGAACATGCGTCCGTTCTGGGCTGCTTCTGTGGGTTTGTATGTTTTGTGCGTGCGTGAGTTTTTGATTAATCTTTCCTTTTCGAAAAAACACTATTAAGGAAAATTTTGCAGGTGGCTGCAAAAAAAGGAGAATATGTGACGCTCCTTTAGGCCCAGTTTGAAAAAACGCGGTATTAAAAGTAGCCACTTCATCAGATGATCTACTTCAGTTTGGACAAACCGTGTATAATCTAACCAAGCGCAGCAACACGTCACATATTCGGCGTTTGTTGTGCGAGCCATCGCACACAGCCACAACACTACCACTATCAATCCACCCTCACAAACTCTTTCATCTCTCTGACGATGCGCATCATTCATTAGGCATCGTATGGATGGACAGGGCACACAGCCAAAGATTCTGCATAAATAATATCGCTACCCTGCCCATCTTAAATTTTTAATATGTGGCTTGCTTGCCCTTACAGTAAGTGATATGCACCATCAATTCACGATCTTGAGTACCAAGTACATTGTATACCCTACATTCAATCTTCGATTCTCGTTCATCTTTGTTCCGCTTCTGTTAGCCCATGCCTATGGACGGACGGAACTGCCATCTGTAGACGTCCAGTCAAGGACAAGGCCCGCTCTCGTCTCTGAGTCCAAGGAATGGAAGGCCTCGGTCCTCATGCAGCCTGGACTGCCTTTCCAGTGATCCAAGTGAGCACAACACACGCCGAATATGTGACGTGTTGCTGCGCTTGGTTCGATTATACACGGTTTGTCCAAACTGAAGTAGATCATCTGATGAAGTGGCTACTTTTAATACCGCGTTTTTTCAAACTGGGCCTAAAGGAGCGTCACATATTCTCCTTTTTTTGCAGCCACCTGCAAAATTTTCCTTAATTCCACTTCTTTCCCTTTAAGAAGATGCCTAAAACTACACGGTGAAAACGGCGTTAGATAAACAACACCCCCGCCACCCCCACCACCCCCACCACCCCCACTTGCGGTTTAGGCTTAGGCTTCGCTTAGGCTTAGGCTTAGGCTTTGCTTAGGCTTAGGCTTAGTCTTTTGCTTAGGCTTAGGCTTTGTTTTAGGCTTAGGCATAGGCTTAGGCTTTAGCTTAGGCTTAGGCTTTCGCTTAGGCTTACGCTTAGGCTTTCGTTGAGGCTTAGGCTTAGGTTTTGGCAGTGGGGGTGTTGGGGGTGTATTTTATGTAACGCCGTGAAAACACGACAGTAATCTTGGCGTGGCCTTGCCGATTTTTTTCTGCCGAAGGCAGCGTAGTGACATCGCGTGTAGGTACACTGCACTGACGGACCAGTAAAGATGACGATTTACTCGGCTGCGGATGTGGACGCTTGCTCGTCGGGACTGGGCATTGACGATATCGAAAACGTCGACGAGCAAGCCCAACATTCTAAACGGTGCCTCAGCCTTCCGGCCATCAGAACGAGTGTACGCTACTTTCCCGCTCGGCTCTTGCTGAGGCTGGCGACAGTGATTCTCTGCTTCGGCTTGTGCCTCTCGGTGGACAGGAGCAACTTCAAAACCTGTGACCAGTCTTCATTCTGCAAGTATGACCGAGAAAGTCGACACGTGTCGTCGGCGCGTGTAGTAGCGAGCTCATTGTCGGCAGGCGCAACCGCGACTACAAGCCCGACAAGAGTCCCTACTTTGTGTACAAGGACAGTGTAAAGGTCAAGTACGCGACGTTCGAGGCGCGGGTCGGCCGAGGCGATGAGCCGGTGCAGTTTCTGCTGAAAATCGTCGGGCTGGTCGACGGCACGTTTCGACTTCAACTGGACGAGGTCGACGGCATCCGACCTCGCTACGTGCCCGAGGACGC
This sequence comes from Paralinhomoeus sp. GSCO2_6, assembly GCA_030248085.1. NCBI lineage: Eukaryota > Metazoa > Nematoda > Chromadorea > Monhysterida > Linhomoeidae > Paralinhomoeus > Paralinhomoeus sp. GSCO2_6. The sequence goes on from JASAMY010003177.1 coordinate 195,877, forward strand.
GTTGGATGGGCCGCCCAAGGAGCAGAGGTGCTCTCCCGACGCTCTGTTTGTTGTGTTTTGGCGCGACCGCCTGAGATTCCATTTACAGATATACGAGTCACAAAATGGATGCGGACTCGGCCACTCTTTTCGGAGCGGCCGACAACCGTCTGGTGGTCCACTTCAAGCCGCTGCGAGTGGATGCGTACAGCGGAGGCGAGCTGGTGATCTCGGTGAACGCTCAGAGTCTGCTCAACTTTGAAGTATTTCGGGCCAAGCCTCAACAGGGGTAATTAATTTCCCGACACCACTCGACTGACCAACGCGTAGTTTCTGAAAAGTTTGACGCTTTTTCAGAACTGACAGGGACAACGCCAGCGACGACAACTCGGTGAGCGTTCGGCTTACATTAGGGGCAATGTCGCGCTTTTGTTTCTTTTTTGTTTGTGCTTCCTTGTTTGTCCCACCACTGTTTGTTTGTACTTGCGCTGTGTGGGCGTCGTTGTCGTTGTCTGGTCAAGGGTCGCAGTAGGTTGCAGTGGTGGCGTTGGCTGTCGCGTCCATTCTCCTCTGCGTCGCTCCAGGACGCCCCAGCGACGACGGCCGACGCCGACTCGCCGGACGAGGATGAGACGGCGCCTGTCGACACTCCCCCATCTCAGGACGCTACTCCTCCAGTCGACGAGAATTGGGAAGAGTCCTTCAAGTCTCACCGCGACCCCAGGCCGCACGGTAGGTTCCACTCGTCGGGGAGCGCTGGGACTGGCCGCAACTAGAGGGAATGACGTGCGTGCGTGCAGGCCCGAGCTCTGTCGGCGTCGACGTCGCCTTTGTCGGATTCAAATATGTCTACGGACTGCCAGAGCACGCCGACAAGTTCGCGCTTAAGAGCACGACGTATGTCCTGCTTGTGCCGCGACTCTGTGAGTGCGAAGCGCGTACTCAGTGCGCTGCCGCGTTCAGGGGGACGGATCCTTACCGCCTGTACAACTTGGACGTGTTTGAGTTCGAGCTGAACACTCCGATGGCGTTGTACGGATCGATTCCTTACCTCGCGGCACACAGGTTCGGTCGAGGGCGGGAAAACCGGTTTGTAAGCTTGCCCTATTTCAGTAAGTCGCGCACGGTGTCGGTGCTCTGGCTGAACGCCGCAGAGACTTGGGTCGACCTGAAATCCAGCACCGCCGACAAGGTGACGCGTCCAAAAATTTGGAGTTGTCGTCGACGTCTGTCGTCATCTCTAGGGCATGCTGAGGGGTCTGCTCGACAAGCTGGGAGGCGGAGACGAGGTTCCCCACGTCGACGCGCACTTCATGTCCGAGTCTGGCCTCGTCGACCTGTTTCTCTTCCTGGGGCCGACGCCACGCGACATTTTCCGCCAGTACTCGGCACTGGTCGGCGTCACCCCTCTGCCGCCGGTTGGCTTTCCCTCCCTGGTTGCTTGGCGGCGGAGGAGAGTCGTGTCGTCAATTTAGCTGTTCGCGGTGGGCTACCACCAGTGCCGGTGGAACTACAACGATCAAGAGGACGTGCTGTCAGTGGACGCGGGCTTCGACGAGCACGACCTGCCGCTCGACGTGATCTGGCTCGACATCGAGCACACGGACGGCAAGAAGTACTTCACGTGGGACGCGGCCAAGTTCCCCGACTCTGTCGCCATGCTGGACGCGCTCGCGCAGAAGGGCCGTCGCATGGTCACCATCGTGGATCCGCACATGAAGCGCGACGACGCCTTTCATGTCGGTTCAATTCTGCATGCCTCCACTGCGCGCCCATTGGATTCGCTCCACTACAGGTCTACAAGACGATTCGGGACAAGGGCTTCGCCGTGAAGCACGTCGACGGACGCGACTTTGACGGCCACTGCTGGCCCGGTTGGCGCCGCACACCGGTTGCCACCGGTTCGCCGCGACCTGGCGCTGCCCGTCGCTTGCAGGCTCGTCCATTTGGCCGGACTTTTTCAATCCGGCCGTGAGGGAGCAGTGGGCGCAGGAGTTCGCCTTCGACCGCTACAAGGGCTCGACAGAGAACCTGCACATCTGGAACGACATGAACGAGCCGTCAGTCTTCAGTGGACCAGAGGTGCGAGTCGGTCGCCGGCACGACCGTCGGCTCTGAAGAATTGTTGTCGCTCAGGTGACGATGCCCAAGGATCTGGTCCACTTCGGCGGATGGGAGCATCGCGACGTCCACAATATATACGCGCAGATGCACGTGCGTTCTCGCGTCTCTCTCTCTGTCGCTGCCAGGAGCAGCAGCAGTGTAGCGCGTCGCGCGCTCTTCAGCACAAGTCGACTTTCGAAGGTCTCAGACGGCGTTCCAACAACCGACTCAGGCCGTTTATACTCACCCGCGGCTTCTTCGTGGGCAGTCAACGGACAGGTGGGTGTTTGGAAGGGGGGGGGGGACCTCTCTTTTGTGCCCCTACACTCTTGTAGTTGCTCTTCTCCTTAGCGGCCGTGTGGACGGGTGACAACACAGCGGAGTGGTCACACCTCAAGAGCGTCGCACCCATGCTCCTCAGTCTCGGCGTGGGCGGCGTCCCCTTTGTCGGCGCAGACGTGGGAGGCTTCTTCAAGAATCCGGACGAGCAGCTGCTCGTGAGATGGTATCAGGTCGGTGCCTGCAAACGCTCCAATGTCGAAGTTTCTCCAAGTCGGGTTTTCTTTCAGGCTGCAGCCTACCAACCGTTCTTCCGCGCGCACGCCCACATCGACACGCGTCGCCGAGAGCCGTGGCTGTTTGGCGCCGAGACGCTGGCGCACATTCGACAGGCGCTGAGGCGGCGATACGCCCTCATCCCCTACATGTCCGTGCGCGTCGACAGGACAAGTTTTGAGCTTTGAAGTTGTCGACTCCTTCCAGTTACGGCCTGTTCGAGGAGCACGCTCGCACCGGCTTGCCCGTCATGCGGCCCCTGTGGCTCGAGTTCCCCGCCGACGAGCACGGCTTCGACGAAGAGGAGCACTTCATGCTAGGCGCGTCGCCCTATTGCTTCGGTCTCGGCCTAAGTCGCCTGTCGACGCTTTAGGCGATTCGATCCTCGTTCGTCCGGTGTCCGACCCGGATGTGCACTCGACAAGCGTCTACTTACCAGGAGAGGGAACGGTAGGTGCGGAAGCGAGTGCGGCGCTTGGCCAGTCCGGTTTGTATTCAGATCTGGTACGACTTCGACACGCTCAAAGGGAGGCCCGGACCCGGCGCAATCGCCGTGGACACGCCTCTCTCAAAGGTTTCTCCTTCGCTTCGTGTCACCACCACCACCCCATGCTGCAACCGTGCCGGATTTTATAGATTCCCGTGCTCTTGAGAGGCGGCAGAATCATCCCGTTCCGCACTCGGGTGCGCCGCTCGTCGGCGCTCATGTCCCACGACCCCGTGACGCTGCTCGTTTGTCTCGACTACGAGGTCGGTTCCACCGTTTCGTCAGACCCTCTGCAAGGCGTGGGTCGGCACTTTTCTTTTCTTTCAGGGCAAGAAGTCGTCGGGCCGGCTGTACTTGGACGACGGCGCGACATACGGCTACGAAAAAGGCGAGTTCGTCCACAGACGCCTCGAGTACGCGTCCGAGGGCGACTCTCTCGCCACCATCACATCCACGTCCGTTTCGTCGTCGCGGCGTCCGAAGCTGGTGGAGGCGCTGACGCATGCGTTCCCATGACTGTGCAGGGCGTTCAATTCCACGGGTCGGATGGAGACGGACGTCTGGATCGAGAAGATCGTGGTTGTCGGCCTGCGGACCTACCCCAGAGATGTCCACCTCTTTGTCGACGGTGCGCGCAACAGTTGGCTGTGGGAGCGCACTTTCGCCAGCTACACGTAGCCCTCTTGCAGACTACACTCCCCACTTCCTGCAGTTCGAGCACGACCGCGCCGCGAGCACACTCAGCATTCGAAAGCCCGGTGTCCGCGTCGACAAGGACGTCAGAATCGACATCCATTCCTAGGCGCCGCCTGGTTCCTCCCCCACTCCGACGACGGACCACGCCGGTGCACCGACCAGTACTTAAGGACCGCCATCCACTCACACTGGGCGTGTTTGTTCTCTAGCGAATATTTTGGGTTTTTTGTTGTTGATTTGTTCGTTTCTCTCTTTCGCGACACGATGTGATCGACATGCACACGGGATGGTCGCGCGCGCGCGCCGGAGTTAGGCCGGCAGACCATAGGAGTCGCTCAGCACGCGTGCACCGACGAGTACCGCGTCACCGTTTGTTGTTGGCACCTTTGCGGTTCTGTGCAATTTCACAAGAGGAAATTTTTCCCGCATTCCCGCCTTCGTTCGCGTTCTCCCTCTACCAGCATGCGACGTTGACAACAAACGAGCACTGATACATACGGTAGTTTGTAGCTAGCCGCTCGACTAGTTTGCAGCAATGGCCGACACTGCAATTGCACCTGACGGTAAGTGGGTCCGCGTTTCGACAGGATGCCTTTCGAACCTTTCAACTCGACCGCACTGTCTAGATGCCGAGCTGCGTAACATCGTGGACAAGTTGGCGCAGTTCGTCGCCAAGAACGGCCAGGAGTTCGAGCAGATGACGCGCGAAAAGCAGAGGAACAATCCGAAGTTCCTCTTTCTCTACGGCGGACCGCACTACGCTTACTATCAACAGCGCGTCGCGGCCGAGCGCGCTGGTGGGCTTGCTTTGCCACATCCAGTGTCGACACCGACAGAGTCCGAATTCTCGTTCAGCCTTCGAAAAGGTGGACGCCGCGCGGCCGCCTACGACGCCGGCTGCGTCGAGTGGTGCGAGAGTAGCGGAGCTAGAGGCCAAGTTGGCGCAGAGCGAGCAGAATCTCAAGGCGCAGTGGGACGCGCTGCTGCAGCAGCAAAACGTTTGTCGGCGTCGTAGAGTCGGTGGCGCGACGACGAGAGCTGTCGTTGCAGGCGCAGGTCGACAACTTGATCGAGCGCGCCGAGTCGGAGAAGCTGGCGCGCTACGCCTCGACCGTCCCTTTGGACCTGGAGAGTTTCGCCGCAGTCCTCAGCTCGCTGCTCGCCTCCTGCACGAAGGAAGCGATCTCGGTTGGTGCTCCGCCCCGCCCCCTCACACCTCGATCCGATGTCGGACGGCGCAGACGGCGAAGTCATGGATCTTCACGAACTGCGAGTCGGATCGTGCGAAAGAGATCGTGCTCGCCTACCTCATGAACCGAGTTCGGGAGAGCGGCGCCAGTCAGGAGGCCCGCCTTCACATTCTGTACCTCATGAACGACTGGGCTCATCACTGGTGCGGCACAGCCACAGACGCGCACGCACGCACGCAGACCGGCCTCCGAGGTTCAGCGCGCGCAAGAAGCAGGAGGGCGTGGCGCAGATGCTGAGTCGCTACGTGCCCAAGATGTACGCGTACGCCGTGGAGACGGTGAGGGACGCCGCCGTCCGGGAGAAACTACACAAGCTGATGGGCGTCTGGGAAACGCACAAGTACTTCAACGAGAACGCCTTCAAGGCGCGTTCTCTTCTGCCCCCCCCCCCTCCAATCCGTGGTGCCGAGTGGGTAAGAGGGGTGGACGTTCAGCAGCTGCACTCCACCGGCCAGGTTTACGAGTCGGCGCAGCAGGCTCTCAGAGCCGAGTATCAGACGCTGACGACCGAGCTCGTACAGCGCTCTCAAGTCGCCTATCAACAGTTCGAGGCGCAGCACAACGACTACGTTCGACACGTGAGGTGCGATCCCCTCCTAAGCGGGGCGATACTCGTCATGTGTTCCCTCTTTCTCCAAGTACGCTCCATGCCACTCTTCAGGCAGCAAATCGCCGCTCTTCGAACGCCGGAGCCGGCTGCGGCGGCTGCACCGAGACGCCGATCAAGATTCGACTCGGCAGTTCCAACGGGAAGCGCTCCGCTCGCGCCACAAGCGCCGCGACGTGAGTTGCTCACACGATACCACGTCTCCGAGCAATCTGACGTTGGTTGGCGTGATCTACAGCACCGACTGTCCACGCGGGTCCATTCCCCGCTTCTCCGGCCGGACACCCGCGGCCGCCGTTCGCTCCCCATCCCGGCCCGGCTCCCATGCCGCGGCAGCAATGGCCGCCCCCACCTCTGATACCCCCGGCGCCGGCGGCAGGTCGGCCCGGTCAGAACCTGTGGGGCAGACCACCTGGCGCCGCGCTTCTCGGCCCGTCACCCGCCTCTGCGCAGTCGCCGGCGTTTGGCGCCCCTTTCGGACGAGAAGCACCGCCGCCCCTGTCATCGTTAGTTTCCCATGGCGGCGCGCCTCTGCGCCCGGACGCCGACTCGTTCGACGCCGCCGCCTTCGACGAGAGAAAACTCGTGCCGACCGCGCCCTACTACGACCTGCCGGCAGGGCTGATGATTCCGCTGGTGAAACCCGAGGACTGCGACTACGACCCGATTGATCCCAAGCAAATCCGACTGCCGGCCCCGTTGCCGCCGTCCGAGAGGCTGCTGGCCGCGCTCGAGGCCTTCTACGCGCCGCCCTCTCACGAGAGCCCCAGAGACGCGTCCGTTCAGACTTCAGACTGCGTACGTGCGTGCGTGCGAGCTGCTTGCCAGTGCCTGCTTGCAGGGACGGATGGGAGCGTCTGGGCCTCTACGAGTACTACAAGGAGAAGACGAAGGCCATAGAGCGTTCCAAGGACAGGCGGCGCAGTCGGTCGGCCTCGAGTCCGCGGTCTCGGTCTCGGTCCCCGCGCTCGGGCTCCGCCTCGCCAAGGCGCGATGCCGACGAGAGAACGACGCGAAGACACGGCCGGCGCAGTCGCACTCGCTCGCCCTCGCCGCCACGCCGCAACAGAAGTCGATCCGCCAGTCCGTCAGGACGTCACCACGAAAGGTACACGTGTGCACGCGCACCGCAAGACGGCTCTGAGGTCTCGTTCGCTCCAGAGGCGGAGAGCGCGGTGAAGACTCGTCTCGGAACGGACGCAAGGAGTCGGAGAGGGACCGTGGAGAATCGGTACGGCTGCGGGGTGCGGGCACCGCAGCAGCGATGCGAACGCGTCGTCGTTCAGTTGCAGTCGGCTGCCGGTGGCGGGGGGTCCGGGGACGGTACCGCGCACGCGGGCGTGGGCCTGCTGTCGGCGGAATCTTCGGATCCCTTCGAGAGCTTCCGTCGTCAGCGCAGCGAGTGGTTCATCGACCGCATGGCCCAGAAGCAGCAGCTCAGACAGCAGCAACAGCGAGAGGACTCCTGATGGCCCCTGTGTCCTTCTTGTATACCGTATGCCCATGGCGGCGCGCGTTGAGAAAAGGCGGCGCGGGCCACTTGTCGTGCCAAATTACACGGCTGAAAACAAATACCGCTTTAATTTCCCCCGAGTCGGCGAGTGGAGGACGCCGTCGCGGACGCCCTAATCGAGTTGAGGCCTCGGTCCTCGAGTCAACACGAAGACGGCAGCCTCCGTTTGGACTTGTCTTTAATTAATTGAGAGAGGGCTCGTCCCCGACTTGAGGTTGTCATCGCTGGCGCTGGGAATTGACTGCCGCGCGCCTCCGTTTGACGCCGCGCAAGCGTCTCTACCGTAGTCCCAGTTTGCTGGCGCCAGCGCTCGCTCCTCAAGCATCTGCCGCCGTGTCGACGGAAGCTGTTTATTGATGCTTTGGACATCGACGTGTGCGAATTATTGTAGTGCGGACGAGCGTTGTAGCAGTTCTGACGATCGTCTAAGCCGTGACGGCCGTGTGGCGCTGTCGGCGGCTGCAATGAGTAGCGAGCATTTGGGTCGTCAAATGTGCAGGTCAGGTCAACAGTGGTCACTGGTTAGGCTGGTCGTCGTCGTGCGGCAATTGTGCGCCGTGAGCGTGCGTCGCGTGCGATGAGAGCCGCCTAAGACATGGCTCGCGTTGCATTATTGATGAGAGCCGCCCGCCAGTGTCAACAGAGGGGACAACAGAATCCGCTAATTAGCAACGCCCCTCTCGCTGCAACACACGCACAAGACGCCTTTTCTCGGTCACAAGCACCTGCTCGGCTTGACAAGAGCGCGATACAATTGTAACGGCTTAGACGACGACCCAAGACGGCCAATGTACGATTTGGCATCCGCATCTGTTGAATTTCGCATTGGCAAGCACTGCACCGAGAATCGGAACGGGAGTTCTTCAATTCAAGCTAAAAGCGCCGTGATAGAAAAGTCGGCCTTCCGCTTGCGCTCTTCGCCCGCTGAAGTTTGGTCGCAGAAGCGGTGAGGCGCCGAGAGCTGGAAGGATTCTTGGGAGGGACCATGGGGCAACGGGGCTGGCAGCGGCGGCCATGCCGGAGGCTGTCGGGCGAGCATGCTGTGCACGGCCATGCGGGTGAGAAGGGATTTGGTCGCCAGCCGATGTAGGTGCGCCGGCTCGAGACTGGCTGGCAGCAGCGTCCCCTCGACACCGTGCCGCGTCCTCGTACGGAGCGCGTCAAACGCTGCCGATGCACTCGCCTTGTCCACCTGCACCGACGGAAAATATCTCAACCTCCCAGTTCTCGACCTCGAGCCCGATTTATTGACGGTTCTACCGTACTTTGAAACGTTTTCTCCTGCGCAGGCAGCTGCCGTTCTCGAACATTCCAACTGCGTCCGGGTGAACCGCCCAGTAAGCGCCCTTCCCTGGTTGATCCGGCCTGAAATGCTGCCGAGAGTGCCACTTGAATACCGTACGTATTGGCGCAAGCATGACCGCTTGAACCTCCTGGAGATCTTGACGAAGCAGTCGTTGAAGGATAGATTGTGCCGCAGCGAGTTCTGCCAGCGCTGCGTGTTCTTGCGGTAGAAGGGGAAGCGGTCCATAATGAACGCATAGATCTCGCTCAGGGGCAGCTGCTTGTCGCGAGACGACTGGATCGCCATGTACGTCAGCCAGATGTACGAGTAGGCTGGCTTCTGCTCGTCGTAGCTGTCCTTGCCCGGCCGAGGCATGGCGCTCGCGCCACTACGCGCCTTTTCTGCCCTTCTCAGACCTTTCGCCGACGCTGCCGCCGCATTGGAACCCACTGACACTGTACGTGGAGAGCCGCGTTGGGCGCAAGGGGGCGTGGTCAGATTGGACAACGCCTCGCACGGCGTCGTCACGGCACGCGCTTCCATGAGGGACGAAAGGGAACCTCGCCTGCCACACGCGTGACGTCGTGTTCTCGTGTGTAGCAACACGACACTGTGAACAACACTTCCACTCTTAAGAACACTAACGTTCGCGGGAACGCCTGCTATCTACTGACCAGAATCGTTGGGAATCGTAACAATTGTAACAGAACAAGAACAACAGAACTCATAGACGGCACAGCCGCCTGCCGTCTGCCCGGGACTCGCTAAGTGAAAGAGCTAAGGCAATGACGGAGTGCGTCGGCAACGGTTCTCTTCTGCGCGTCACGGTGCGAGGCGGCCGCTCCATCAGCCGGCGTCGACCGGCCGCTAGACGAACTCGACGCCCTCGAACTTGTAGGCGCCTTCGAGTCGGCTATCCGACAGGAGCACTCGACCGTCGACAGTGAAGACGCTGATGTAGGAGGCGATGCGGCCCTTGTCCTCCTCCGACTTCAGCGCCACGATGAGCTCGTCGGAGGTGCCTGCCGAGAGTCAAGCGCAGTGTCGAAGCAAGCAGACGGGCGCTCGCGTACCGGGCACGAACTGGAAGGCCGAGAATCCACGGATCGGGTTCAATTCGCCAATTCGACGAACTTGGAAATTTGTCAGAGACTCGTCAGCGACCAGGAGGTAGTTGGTGGCTGAACGAGACCGCAGCTGGAGGACGCGCAAGGCGGGGGGGGGGCGACGCACCGCGGCGCTCGTCCGCCTCCTCCGTGTACTTCTGAGTGGAGGCACGTCGCGGCATGAAGAACCACTGGCGGTGCACGTCTGCAGAGGGGGTCGGTTGGACGACGAGAGATTGCGGGACCCTAACGCGAACGAACGCGCACCCGACCACTGAGCGGCCTCGTGGATCATGTAGCCGGGATATTCGATGCCCGCGGCCCTCCTCAGGCGCTTGTACGCCTCCGTCCAGTCGACGTGGCGCACGAACGCCGTGTGACTGAGGCGCTTCACCCACATGGGGTTGAGGTTGCGCAGCTCCCCCTCCGTCGTCGTCCACTCCTTGCCCAAGCCGCCCACGTACAGCTCGCCGTCCTTCACCGTCATCCACTCCGCTTTGAAACCTATCGACCGCAGCGTCGTCACCAATCACGCCGGCGTCTCAATGACGGTGACGACGTCGCACCTTTGCCGACGGTGCCGTCACCATCAGGCAGAACGGCCCAGGGCAACGCCTTGCCGTCCTTCGAAAGGCGATAGACGACGCCCGTGCGGTCGTCGACCGAAAGGAGGTGGCCGTCAAACACCTTCAGGTCGGACAGCTCCATCGCGCGACCGCCTTGCGAAAGGGTCGACTTGAGCGTGACTGTCGAGTCCTCCCACTCGACGGTGGCCCACTTCCAGTCCTACAAGAAGACCAACTGTTCCTACAGTCGAAGGGAGGCGTTAGTTCTTCACGTTCACGTACGTTGCTTATCAGGAGATGCCCATAACGCAAATAGCTGATCCAGGTGTTCTTCTCGTCGGCGCTCTTGCTGTCCTGGTCCAGGTCGGTCACGACCGCAATGCGTCGACTCAGCGCGCTACCGTCCGCGGTCGGCGTCGGTGCCGAGAGCGGGTAGGTGCTGTTGTAGGGAGGCCAGGTCTCCGAGTGTGGCGGACAGTCGCAGTGCGTCGGCTGCTTGTAGAGCAGCGCGACGAAAGCCGTGAACAGGAGAAAACCGAACGCCAGGCCCGTCCGAGCGCCCGTCGACATTCCCAGTGCCGGCGCGCGACTTCCCGCCGGCGTCGACCTACGACGCCTCCCTGTAGCGGCACTCCGCCCTGCAGGAGAAGAGTCGCTGTCGCGTCCCATCTGCGAGGGCTATAACTTCGACTCACGACACACCACTTGGTTTCGGTCCGAAGCGCTACACCGAAATTCAACCCACATCTCCAGATCGTTGGGGAGCTGGACTTGGTTCTGAGGGTGGATCCTCCTGTTATTACATGCCTTCGACTGATCTTCTGATACTTCATTCTACACGACACTGACGAAGCACTAAACGTATTCTCAAAGATTCACCAATTTCGTTGCGTTCTGAGAACTCCAAGCTATCATCGGCCGCCGACTGTGCAGTGACATACGTGTACCGTGTACATGTATCGCTTTGCGTCGGCTTCGTGCAAATTTCTAATTCCAGCGCCATTCGTTTTATTTTTCTTCACTGCTATCCAAAGGAATGGTGGTAAAACAAAAATGGCGGAACGTCATATCTGTGCTTAGCTGCCTCAGAGAGATTACGGTAGAAAGCGACATGGTCAATGTCCACGCCCTGTGACACGACGAAGCAGTCGGGGAAGCCGCTTCGTCTCCTCTCGAATCGATAGTGGCGCGTTGCCTGGAGCTGAACGTCAGACTTTATTCGCGTTGGCACACAGCAGTGCGCACGCACTTCGTCACCTTGAAGCCGTAGTCGAGCTTCGTGAGACGGGCGGAAAACGTCTCTCCGATAGTTGCTGGAAATTCCGTGCCCCACATTTCCTTTGGTTTGGCGTCACCGCTGGACTTTGCGGATAGTTTGACGTACTGCAAGCAACGGGTGTTCGAACAGTGAACTACTTCCCCTTCCTGCTTGCCCCTACCCGGCGTTCTAAACTGGGCTCGACATTCAGGGGCATCTCGTCTGTGCCGTCGACCGACAGCTCGAGACTGAAATTCATGTCCCCGACGCGTCGACCTACGAAGCTGAGCCTGTCGACAAAGGGCACGCTGACGTTGCTGGCCCTTGTGCACGACCTCTCTTTGAATGTTTGACACGCGTGAATCTAAACTGTTCTATTTGAGCAGAGCTCTCAGTTAGTTCAAGATTGAGAATCCAACATCGGTAAATCGGCCTTCGTGCCCAGTCTGCGAATCCAAGAGCAGTATGGAAACGGATCCCTGTACGGTGGCTCGATTCGCCGAGAGGCTTCGCGGCGTGTAGTGATAGAAGACGTAATCTCGAGATGCGTAGATCTGTCGGCGTGGGGAACGCGTGAAGCGACAGGACAGTCGGTTCAAACGAAGTCCAGCGCACGTCAAAGTAGTCTTCGTGCACGTAGAACCAGCCGACGAACGGTTCATACTTGGCGGCGGTCCATCGCTTCCACCGCAGAGCGCCGTCCCACTCGACTGCATTTGCAGAGGAGCCTGGCGTTTGAACGCCCGAATTGACGACCACCACAGCATGGCCCTGCCAATGCCACGTTTGCTTTTGGCCTCCTCTCCCTCTCCACCCATCTACTACTCGTACGATGTCAATCTTCAGCTGGAGAAACAGTATTCGACCACGCGAGTCCTCGAAACTGATCTCCAACGTGTCGCGAGTGATCTGGCCTTCGATCGACTGAATCGTTCCGGGCACGTACGCGTTGCACGATCGAATCTGGAAACGCTGAAAGTAATTACTGAACAAATAAATTGTGCAGTCCATGAAGTTTAACAATCCAACATGCAACTGCATAACAAACATACAACTGACAACAAACAACTACAACAAACATACAAACACCGAACATACAACTGCATAAATCCACGCCACCGGATCGTGCTCGTCTTACCGTCCAAAAAGTGTTAGAAGAAGGCTCAAAACACACAAATGTACACATGCAAATTTTTGGCACATCAATGCGGTGGAACGCGAAGCACGTCCAAACAAACTACATGTAATGCAACAAATTCGTACAAAAGATTCGCAGAGCACCGCTGCAGGCACTTTGCACTATTATTTCGTTTGTTAACATAAGCCTGATAATTGATTTGTGAAAAAAGAGCGCGTATGTATCGTCGAAGTGCAATGGGTCATGGCCCCGCGATGGCGCTGCTGGCGATCGTCGGCGCCGTCGGCTGCGCGCCGCTCCTAAGCGCCTCGGCCGCCGCCGTCGACGGTGAGGCCGCGAGCGGCGGCGTCGACGCGAACGCGACCTTCGGCTGCCACGTGGGCGTCGTCGACTTTGACACAAACAAGAAAGGCACCTGGAACGAGGCCCTCGAGAGACGGCTCTGTCGGGCGGGGCAGCGTCGCTGCCTCCTCCACTACAACCGCATCGCCCGTTTCGCCTGCGTCGCCGCCGACGACCAACACTGCAGTGACGGTGCGTTGACCGAAGGTGAAAAGTAGTGGGAAAGCGATAGCAAAGCGCGTTTTACTCATTTAGGCAATGAAAATACCGATTGCTGCGATGAGCCGTTCTGCAACTCTGTCGACCGCATGACCGACAAATTTTCACAATTTTTAATTCGCGACAGCGGGGAGTTGACCAGATGGCTGTGCGGCTCTGAGGAGTGTGACGTCAAAAGCGTCAAAACACCAGCGCTTTGTGAATGGACCATACAAACCAAAGAAATAGGCTGCGTTTACGAAGGAATGGACCAGAAGTGCATCAAAGCCTTGTGCTGGTGCGAGCGGGCCAACGACTCAAACGTCTGCACTAAATCCGAAGTTGTCGACGGCCGCATGACGCAGTTGAGGGAGGAAGATCCGAAGGGTCAGTTCTGCTACAAGCACAGCGGCAACGGCAGCTCGCCATCCTACGACAACGAGATGCGCCCCTGCCCTGCCGACGCCGACGGGTTCTGCATCACTCAGATGAACGCGAGCGGCCACGTGAAGAGCCGCTGCCACAGCCCCGCCGACGACCGCTTCCGATGCTCCGACGTCGCCAACGGGACGCACGGACGGTGCGCCGTCGACTGGCCTCGCGGCAGTGGGCGCACTTTCGAGCGCGTCTACTGCTGCTGCAACGACACCGCCCTCTGCAACGGCGTCGACAAGCCCCAGGAACAGATCGAGTACATCGCCAACATTATTGGGACAACGACGACGACAACCACGATGACCAGCACGACGACTACGCCAATACCGACTACGATCCCGACTACGGTCCCCACGACGTCGACTACGACCACGTCGTCGACTACAACCAACGCCACGACGATGAGGACCACGGCGGAAACGACGACGAACACCACCGCAGAGCACACGACGACCGCTCCGCTCGCGTCCCCGACGAACCGAACAGCGACGACGGACGTGACGTCGACTTCACCGCTGACGACGGAGGAGTGGTCGACCATCAACGCAACTGCAGTGGTCGTCAGCAACGAAAACACGAGCGCAGCCGCGGAACCGACAACGGCCGAGCCTGGTCACACTGGAGCGGCGCCGCTGCCGGCGCGCCCGACGGAGAAGCGGCCGGACGACAGCAAGGGAGAGCGTCAGCAGACGGCGAGCGAAGCGTCGACGACGGAGGCGCAGTCGAGCGCTCCGCCACATGCGGCTGTCGCGAGCGACGAGGAGGAGGCGGCAGGAACGCTCACATCCCTCTACGTCCTAATCGGCGGCATCGCCATCCTCGTCGTCGGGCCGGCTGTCTCCTTTGTACCGTTCTTCCTCGCCTGCAGGAAGTATCGCAGACGGAAGCGCGCCGTCGAAGCGAGAAAGCGATGGGAGGAGAAGAACAAGAAGAAGCAGAAGCAGCGCAAGAAAGAGGCGAAGACGACGACCAAAGCCAAGCGTCGAGTCGCAGCTGTTAGAGCACCGACTGCGGTGCTGCTGCCGCCGCCGCTCGAGTGGACGCAGCCCTCTTCGCACTCGCCGCAGTCTGAGGAACTGGAGCTGGAGGAGACGCCGTCGTCGTCCGAGCACTCGCCTGGCCCCGACTCGACGCAGAGGACGAACCCGCTGATGTTCATTGAGGGCCGGTGGCCGCACGACGTCGCCTCGGACACGACGCCCGACAGCTGCAAGAGACACGTCCGGGCCGAGTGCAAGACGCCGCGCTGCCACAACGCCACGCCTCCCAGCTGGTACATCCGACGCAAGAGGCGCCTGCTGGCGGAAAAACGCCGGCGGCGCATCTCGAAACGGCGCGCGTACTTCCGCCAGAAGGGCAGGCCGACGAGCATGACGACGCAGTCGTCCACCGACCCCAGCACCTCCTCCGAGCTGACCCTCACCGAGCCGACGCAGCAGCCGCCGACGACGACGTCCGCCAGAAGCGCGAGCAAGGCCGGCGTCCGCGGCAGCAAGGCTTCGGCGCCGCCAAAGTACCGCCAGCGCAGCATCAGCCACTCGCTGCCCTCCGCCACAGCCGTGCCGTCGG
This sequence comes from Paralinhomoeus sp. GSCO2_6, assembly GCA_030248085.1. Lineage (NCBI taxonomy): Eukaryota > Metazoa > Nematoda > Chromadorea > Monhysterida > Linhomoeidae > Paralinhomoeus > Paralinhomoeus sp. GSCO2_6. Next base: position 210,964 of record JASAMY010003177.1, read on the forward strand.
AGCAGCCGGAAGCGCAGCGGCGCTGACGGCTGGGCACGACCGCACTCTCGTACTACAAGACTAACTGGCTGATGCGTGGTGACTCGCACTCGATCCAACTGATACACGCGACGCGCCGTCTGCCTCTCGCATCCACTAGCTACTGATGAGCGGGCGCGCAGGCTGATTCACAATTAACGGTCTTCCCATCGGTCTCGGTCTCGGTCTCGGTCTCGGTCTCGGTCTTCCCATGCCAAACAGCGAAGACCGATGCGAAGACCGAGACCGAGACCGAGACCGACGATGTTGGGAACTTTGAACATTTGCTCCGGTCTTCATCGGTCTTCATTGAACTCGTGTTGAACGCGCGCGCTACCGTAGTCACGCTTTACTATAGCCGTCACCCTCAAAGAATTTGTCGGTATTCGCATAAGGGTAAAGCGACTAGGAAATTAGCCGAAATTGAAAACAAGGAAGAGTTTACGATGCGTCGTATTCAACAGGTGGAGGCGGCGCCGTCTCCTTGGATAATTGACGACTGCTCTTATACCAAAAATCAAAAAAAAAAAAACGGCGGCGGCATGGCTGCACGTCTCTAAAGACACGGCGGCGGGAAAATCTGCGCCGCCATTGCATACGTCAAGGGGACGGGCACGACGGCATTGTCCTACATTTTCTGTAAGCGTCGGCAAAAGCGGCAGCGTCAGCGAAAGCGTCGGCAGCAGCGGCGAAGCGCTGGCGGCGGTCTGCGTCTGCCGCACAATGTCTGTCTGTTTGTCTGGTGGTAGTGCGTTCCCGTCGTCTACTGCGTGTGCTTTTTTTTGTTTCCTACGGAAGTCGCATAAAAAATGAAATAGGTCGAAAAGAAGGGCCACAGTACGCTCTTTAATACGCTGACAGGCGCGCATTTAACCGAAGATCATTGAAAGACCGGAGGCAACGCGTCGTCAATTTGGCATGGGTCAAAAAGTCCGAGACCGAGACCGAGACCGATGCGAAGACCGAGACCGAGACCGAGACCGAGACCGATGGGAAGACCGTTAATTGTGAATCAGCCTACCAGGCTTGTAACCTAGGAGAAAAAGGGGCATGAGAGTGACGAAAGTAAACGGCGACAATGTTTTCTAGACTGTAAATGGAAGTGCCTTCTCGCACGTTTCTTGGATTAAGACGCAAATGCCCGAGACTTAGATCTATTGGACATGACGTACCCTGCCTGTCAAAATTTCAGCACAATCGGCCTTTTCTAGCAAAAGTTATTCGAAAATAAAATGTGGTCAAATAAATAAAAACATCTTTTATCTATAGGAGCGGGGGATGTGCATGCAGTCAGAATCCAGAAATGCCTACACGAGGACGGTGACCAATGTGATTGACGCCTACCTGGGGCGGAGAATCTGTATCGGCGCTGCAAGTAAAGAAAGCACAGCTGAAGAAAAACGTCGCAACACACATTCTACACATGTTTTGTATGAAAAGACACTGTCTGCTTTATGCCACTTTATGCCATCGCTTCAGCCTGCGAAAGATGTTTGGCCGTTACGTTTCACCGAGTTGGAGCAATATACCTAGGTACCTTGTACTGGTAGCACGTTAGTGGTTCTACGAATTCTGTGCATGTCTGGTCGCTGTGAACGTGCGTTCACAGCAGACTTCTGCGGACGTCTGCGAACGCGCCGGACCCAGCGCGTCTCAGCCCAGCTACAGCGCCGTACAAACAAGAGTGGCCATAATTCAAAGTCGTTCGACACGCTTGCATTTCTTCGCTCTAGGAGGACTCGTCTTGGTACCCTTATCACACCACGTGTCTCCAGCGTCTTTGGACGACGACATGCACACGTGTTCACATTCCAAGCCGCTTGCTGCTGCACTTGTTATTGTTGGCTCGTTTACGGCAATTTACGAGTGACTTACGTACCGTACTACATTCCAAGAGACCGCGTCTGCTCAATTTTAATGATTTTTGTAATGCAATTGCCCATCTAGTCCTTAACACCTAGAAGCAAACATTATATTTAACTGAATCGGATAACCCATTCAAAATTGCATGCAAATTTGCATAAACAAGTAAATATTTGCATGACCAGGTAAAACAACTGACCTATTGATAGATTTGGGAAGACTTTTCACGTAGTGACGACGTGAAAGTGTTGCTGTCCGATCAGCACACAACAAAAGTTGACGCGCAAGTACATCGTACACACACGAATACTCTCTACTCAACCGCAAGCCTTGTTGTCCGAAAGTTGTTACAGTAACTGGTTACGTAATGTAATCTTTACGCAATTCCGGCTGCGCCACTGAACTTCGACCAAAGAATTTCGCGAACCCTCTTACGGTACCTACATTTCCTTTAGAAGCGGTGTAAACTCTGTGGAAGTGGCATGTGCTGGCCGTCAGGTCAGTCAGGTCGCGCATGCTTTTCCAGCACATGGAATTTGAGTCGTAAATCTTCATCGTCTGCGCTCGTTATCACGGCTCTTTGGCTGCGCATAAGGCGCGCCGCCACCTAAGATAGGCATTCCGCCGGTGTCCGCGTGTCAAGGGAGCACCAAAAAATGAGAGGCGTCCTCGTGTCCGTCGTCCTGAGTGGCCTCGTAGCCTGTTCGGCGCTGGCCAAGGTTGCGGTGCAACCCTACAATGCTACGGTACTGGACAAAGCTTTCAATGTCTGCACAACGTTTGTAGGAAGATTGCCACCCCGAGCCAGACGCGAGCCAGGAAAAGTGCGAGGCTAGAGGCTGCGTCTGGGAGCCGAGCAACGTGCCCGGTGAGCCATGGTGCTACAAAAGTGGTGGCGGCGGAGGCGCCGGTGGTGGAAACTGTCAGAAGGCACGTTGTTTTTGCGGTGCAGTTTCGAAGTATTCAAAATAGTTACTAGTTGGTGTCGCTACAGGAGGACTGTCACCCTGAGCCGAACGCCAACGAAAACAAGTGTCGCGCCAAGGGGTGCGTCTGGACGCCGAGCGACGTGCCTGGCGAGCCCTGGTGTTACTACAAGTGCGGTGGAGGCGGTGGAGGTGGCGGCGGCGGTGGCGGCGGTGGTGGTGGTGGTGGCAATTGCAAAAAAGTGCGACTCTAAGCCCAAGTGTGCGTCCCTCAATTGGGATCATTGTCACCATGGCATTCCAGCGCGACTGCCACCCTGAGCCGAACGCCAACGAAAACAAGTGCCGCTCCAAAGGGTGTGTGTGGACGCCGAGCAACGTGCCAGGAGAGCCGTGGTGCTACTACAAGTGCGGTGATGGCGGTGGCGGTGGCGGCGGCGGTGGTGGTGGTGGTGGTGGCAATTGCAAAAAAGTGCGACTCTAGGCCCGACGTGTGCGTCCCCCAATTAGGGTCCTGGTCACCATGGCATTCCAGCGCGACTGCCACCCTGAGCCGAACGCCAACGAAAACAAGTGCCGCTCCAAAGGCTGCATCTGGACTCCGAGCAACGTGCCAGGAGAGCCGTGGTGCTACTACAAGTGCGGTGATGGCGGTGGCGGTGGCGGTGGAGGTGGCGGTGGTGGTGGAGGCGGTGGTGGCGGAGCGTTCGACGACCCTCACTTCGCGTACGGCCGCGACACGATTGTACATTTGTTTGAGTGGCCTTGGGACGCGATTGGCAAGGAGTGCGAAGAATTTCTCGCGCCTAACGGATACGGTGCCGTACAGGTCTGTGGGTACTGTACTCGGTGTTTAACCTTACGAGACGTCTGCGCGTCTTTAGATCTCTCCGCCTATGGAGCACGTGTACGTGGAAGTGAACGGCAACGTGCCCTGGTGGGTGCGCTACCAGCCGGTCAGCTACAAGTTCGAGTCGCGCAGCGGCAACGACGGCGCTTTCCGGAGCATGCTGCGACGCTGCAACGGCGCCGGCGTCCGGTAGGCTGCTGCTGCTCGCCGCCCACTGCGCTGCCGCTGGGACTGGAGGGGACGGCGATGCGCGTCGACTTGCAGCGTGCATGCCGACATCGTGCTCAACCACATGACTGGGACGGAGCGAAGCGGCAAGGGCGTGGCCGGGACGCGCTTCGACGGCGGCCAGCTCTCATACCCGGGCGTGCCGTTCGGCCGGGGCGAGTTCCACAAGTACTGCTCGATCAACTGGAACGACGCCAACTCCATTCACAACTGCTACTTGCTGACGCTGGCCGATCTGGACACGGAGCAGGGCTCTGTGCGCAACAAGCTCCGCGACTACATGAACCGCCTCATCGAGGCGGGCGTCGCCGGCTTCCGCGTCGACACGACCAAGCACATCCCTGCCAGCAGCCTCAGCGTCATCTACAACGGACTGCGCAACGTCAACAGCAACGTGAGCGCGACCTGTTCGCCAGGGTGTCTCAGCGATGCAAGCGCTCGCCCACTCTCCAGGCAGGCGGCGGCCGGCCGTTCATCTACGGCGAGGTGATCGACTTCAACAACCAGCCGGCCGGGGCGCGCATGTCCGACTACTACTCCTGCTGCGGCCGCACGACCAACTTCGCCTACGGCAAGTACGTCTCGAGCGCCGTCCGGCGGAACAACAACTTCAAAGACTTCAAGAACTTTGGCGAGCAGTGGAACATGCCCAGCCGCAACGAGATCGTCAACTTTATCGACAACCACGACACGCAGCGCGAAGGCTGCAACGACGGCGGTGAGCGCACTCGCTGGCGACTTGTCTCGCTTTTCGCGCCTTCCGAAACGAATTCACCGAATTCACGTGCAGGCTGCGGCTACAGCTCAGTGCTGACCTACAAGAACGGCGACCAGTACGTCATGGCGGTCGCCTTCATGCTCGCGCACAACTACGGCGTGCAGCGACTCATGAGCAGCTACAAGTTCAGCAACTTCCCGCACGGACCGCCCAGCAGCGGACCATACAATGTACGGGTATTACCGACAGCAGCGGCGAAGAAAAACGACAGTTGAATGCGCGTCGTTGCAGACGATCCCGCCCCGATTCGACGGCAACGGCCAGTGCAACAATGGTTGGGTGTGCGAGCATCGATGGCCCGCGATTCGCAACATGGCGAAGTTCCGCCAAGCGGTTTCGGGCACAGGCCTCAACGTCAGTGTCTCTTCTCGGGTGGCGACGGCGGTCGTGTTGTAACGGGTCACGGCGTCGTGCAGGTCGTGGCGACGGGCGAGCACCGGCTGGCCTTCAAGCGCGGCGGCAAGGGCTTCTTCGCCGTCAACAACGACGGCAACAGCTGGTCGTCGAGGTTCGACACGGGCCTGCCGTCCGGCTCCTACCAGGACGCCATCAGCGGTGCCACCGTCAACGTCGACGGCTCCGGCTACGCCCAGATCAACATCCGGGGTGCGTCGAGCGTACAGAACGACGCATTGTTACGCGTTACGCAAGTTAACACTACGCTGAAACTGCGTGTTTTATATTGCAGGAAACAAGGCGTTCGCTATTCACGCTTGATTGCTTGAGGGAGTCTGAAGAGATATAAAAGTTTTTGAAGTATACTGGAGGTAGGTACGAAGAAAGAATCATAGCACTTGATACAGCTCGCAAACACGCATACATGTACCATGTGACGCTGGCTTTCGCTTGTGGAATATACCTGTCGTCGCAATGTTACGTGTGTTGTTGAGTCGAATGGCGCGGATTCGAGTCAGACGAACACCTGCTCTTCATTGACCATGGCCAGACAGAACAGATGTTGGGTACACATTTCATTTACTGCTGATTAAGATAGTAAAATACTGCACATTAGTTAGGTGCGCAATCCCGGGTTACTGTGTAGGTGAGTTTTTTTTAGTTTTGACCCCGATTTCATTCGTTCTACTTCTCAAATCAAGCATATTTTAGAGTCAGCCACACGGGATACACTGTTCATCGTCCATGTACCGGTTTCATTTTCTCGACCACCCCCCCCCCACCCCCTCCCTCTCCATTCCAACGAAGTGGCTCCGTCGGGCAGTACTGCTATAGATGCGTCCAAGGTTGTACAAGCAAAACTGTTTTTCATGAATGTAGTTTGTGTAACGCGACGTTGCACTCATGTCGGCATTTGTGATTTATGGTCTCCAGCGCAATATTATCAGCGCCACCGCAGCAAGCGCGACGTTTTTGAGTCGTCTCCGCCCAGTATTGGCCGCCAACGCCACAATGGGGGGGGGGGATGTTGGAGACACCCGCCGTCGAAGCCAGTCGTCGAGCTCATCGTCGACGCGCGGATGTTTGTTCGTCGCTGCCTCTTCGGCCGTTCATTTGGGTCCAAAATGCGACAATTCACGCAGATGGAACACGAAAACAACGAGGCGCTACGAGAACCCCACCCCAGTGCACCAGTTCACACACAGCAGCACAACAAAGTTGCTTGATGGGTAAGCACTTATTTATGCATGCAGAATTGATTGCTCTGCACTCTTTTCATGCAAATAGGTTACGCTTAAAAAAGACGCGCGTTAAAAAAGACGCAGAAAAACTTGTTAAAAAAGACGCATGTTAAAAAAGACGCGTTAAAAAAGACGCAGCCTGATATTATCGCGTTAAAAAAGACGCGCGTTAAGAAAGACGCAGACGGCGGCGGCAGCATAGCAGCAATGTTCGATGTTGCAATCTGTCGTGTACCGGCGTACCGGCGTGTACTGTCGTGTACCTGCTGCCAGCTGGCCGCGCAATTTCACCCACATGGGTGATGTTGTTCGGTCAGTTGACACCTGACGGCAGCAGGGCACACTGGTAAAAGCGGAAACGCTCAACCAGCTGGGCCAGGTGCCTCCCTTCGGGGAGTGGGTGAAAGCCCCAACCGCTTTTTTGAAATGTTGTGTGCCACGTTGCTGACCCAGTGACGACAATACTCCAGCACTCCAGCACTCCGCACTCCGGATTGGCGGCGTGCCTTTAGTCGGCTTGCTTGACACCGGCTCCGTAATATCGGTGATCAGAGCCGAGCAACTGGACTTAGTCTTCCAGAGCGTCGACAAGAAGAAAGCCCTGCAAATGATCCGTCAAATTGAAATGGTAACCGATGCGAATTTTCATTCGGTTTTGCAACATCCGTTTCAACTGAGTCGCAAGGTACAGGTGGAGGTACAACTGGCCAACAAGAAACGCCAATGCGAGCTCTTTATTGACGACACCAACCGAACGGCTCTCCCACTAGTAATCGGCACCAATGTTCTGTCAGCGTTTGACTGCTATGTCACGTTCCAGAACAGCGACTACTACTGGAAGTTCTCGGCCAAAGGACTCCAAGAGCCGCGCGTCATTGAAAAATTCAAAGAACGGCAAAAGCGCGCCAGAACGAAGTTAGAAGAGCGGCAATTGGCCAAACAAGGCGTCATAGCTGGCAATCGGCGTAAGGCGGCGCAGCCGCAGGCAGCTGTTAGTGGAACGGGACCCGCCGACACAACAGCGACAATTGGCCTAATTCAAACGCACATCCAGCGACTCGAAGACGGAATACATGACGCGCATTTCGACATGAACACGCAGTACTACCCAGTCAGTCCGCTGAAGACTGCGTACATTCCGCTGGCGTCGACCAAAAGAGTGGCGGTTCGCGTCCCAGAGCAACTCGAAGGCCGCGATCTCTTTGTCGACGGGCGCGGCAGACGAGGAGAGGTCGTCTGGTGCAAGGCGCCGAATCTGAGATTCACCCGACAGCGGAAACTCGTTCCTCACTGGCGCGGTCCAGCCAAAATCGACTCGGTCTTGGGGAACACGGCTGTCGTCTCGTGGCTCGATGAGCCTAAAAAGCGGAAGACGCGCATCAACTTCCGTAATCTGAGCAAAGCATCCAAAACATACTGCGAGTTCTTGGAACGGAACCGTCAGTTGCAGGACCCTCCCAAGACGCCCGGTCGTGACGACGACGAGGAGGAGCTGGTGCTCGACTACGATGAGGACGGCTTGGAGCCCCAGGACGCCCCGCCTCAAGAGACGGACGAGAAGAAGGACTCGAGCGATGACGACGCCGACAGCCTGCCACTGGGCGCGCACGCCCTCCAGCTGGACGGCCTGCAGGGCGAGAAGGAGGAGCGCCGTCAGCTGCAACAGCAGGTCTCACACGCCGTCCGGTCGCACGTCGGCTCTGACGCGCGCGTGTCACTCGCCTGCATTCAGACCCACGGCAGTCGCTGCTTCGAGGAAGGCTGGCTCCTTCGACAGCTGAGACCCACTGACTGGGTGCACGTCACCGACGCCAATGTCACGCAGTGTCCCATGAACGTGCAGGTCGAGTATTACCGGCGAGAGCTTCTCAAGCAGAAGAAGTTGGCCTGTCCCCCGCTCGAGTGGGCGCCTCAGGGCGCGCCGCCGCCATCTGGAGGAGGCGCCGGCACGGACACGACGCCGCCCGCCACCGACAGCCACAGCAAGGTCCCGGATCGCGACGGCGACGGAGCAAAGGCTGACGGGCTGGTCAAGACGGCGGGGAACGAGGCAGCCGACAAGCGCACCAAAAAAGTCGGCCCGCCGGGTCGCACCGACCGAGGTCGGATCAAAGAACCAGACCCGCCGGGTCGCAGTGGCCGACGCGGCCACAAGTCAAGAAGCCGGAGCCCGCACCGGCGCCGCCGGCGCGACCGCTCCTCGTCGAGCGAGCGCGCCAGCTCTCGCTCCAGGCGCGACCTGCGCGACAAGCTCACGGGCCGGGACGAGCGCAGCGTCTCCAGCAAGCAGCGCGCCGACGCGGACGGTCGGCAGCAGGGTCACGAGCGCGGGCCGGAGTTTGCGCCTCGGCACGCGTCAACGCCGAAGGGTGCTGCCCTTCCCTACCTGACCGCGGGCAACGCTCGGTCTGTCAAGCCGAACCTGACCGCCTTGACGAAGGCCACGACCCACGCGTGGTTCGGCGACCGCAGCGACGTCTCGCTGGACGACACGCGGCGCAGCTCTTCTCAGCTAGTCGAGACTAAAGTGTCGGCACCCATGCGCGCACGCATCGGCACGCTGCCGCCACGCGACATTGGCAGACTGTACCCCAAGTTCCGACGCGACTTGGGCCGCCGACTGCACCGCCGCTTCCCTGACATCACAGCCATCGTCGAAGCCGGGCAGCAGGACCCGGCGCTCGCCCTGCTGTTCGGGAACATGGAGCCGGACCTGGAAATCGCGCCCGACACCCTGGTCGAGAAGTGGCTGCGAGTCGAAGACCACTGCGGCGTCGACGGAGTAGCCGCTCTCGCCGCCGCCAGCGCGAAGTACGTCGCCAATCTGATGCAGGTGTCGCCCACGCTCGCCGCCTCGGCGTTGCGAGCGACCGTCCAGCGAGTCGCGCCCGCTCCACCAGTCTGCGTGGAATTCGTTGACTACGACGACTTCCCGAAGAAGCTCTACTTCGACTACTTCTACGCGCGCGCCAGCATCACGGGCTGGGGAGTGCTCGGCCACAGCTCGCCGTGGGCCAACAGCCGCGCGTGGGTGACGTTTTACCCCAAGCCCGGCGTGTTCGTGTGCGGGCGAGCGGTCTACTGCGTCGGCGCACTCATCGACACGTACCGTCACACGGGCTCCGACGACCAGTTCGCCGCTAGCGAGCTGCTGAATCGCATGCGACGTGCGGCCGCTACGGCGATCTCGGCGCACCAGTCGCTCGGGCAGCCCGGCGACCAGCCGGAGGAATTCCACAACCCGACGTCGTTCCTGTGGGCACAACACTTCGGCAGCCTGCTCTACCCGCTGGAGTACACTTGCCCGTTGAAGAGCGGCTTTCAAGACGACCCACCGTCCGAGTCGACCTTCGACGGCCGCAGCCCGTTCGCGATCCCGTCTGGCGGCCCGCGATGCCACCAACAGCAGCGCGCCGCCCAGGCCAGCGGCCCCCCTCGCCCTTGAACGCGTTCGTTTGGTGATTTATTGTTTGAACGTTTGATCGATGTTGTATCTCGTTCCAACACGTTTGCTCCCCCCCCCCCCTCGGTACGGTATCCCCGGATCTCGTTCATACATCGGGTATGTTTGCACGTTGCGTGCGTTGCCTGTGCGTTGCCTCTTCGCGCTCCCTTCCCAGTCGCTCGGCCCCCGGTGCTCCTTTCCCTGTCCGAGTGCGCGTGAGGTGTTGTTAGACGGCAGCGCGGGCGCCTCATGCGAGTGCCGTCTTAGAGGAGGCGCGTGAGGTGATTGGGGTTTTGTTCGCGTCCTTGTAGTCAAATTTCCTTGTGATACGCGCCAATTTGAACTTATTCGATCGATACGGTAGCGCGACGCGTGTCGACGTCGGGCGCTTTCACTTGTTTCGCAGTCTTGCTCGGCGGGTGGCGTTGCGTTGGAGTTCGGTTCCCCGAAGAAAGTCAGTTGAACCCCGTCTGTCAGCACCCGAACGGCCGTCCATCCGCACGAACGGCGGCTCACTGCGGTGAGCGCCGGCCGCCGACGTTCTCGTCCGCTGCGACCTTCGAGTAGACAGAGGCAGATGAGGCAGAGGCGCTGAGAGGAGGCGGAAGCAGAGGAAGGAGAGCGGAGGGGCACGGGTCCCCTTCGTTTCAGCAGCAAGCGCGACGTTTTTGAGTCGTCTCCGCCCAGTATTGGCCGCCAACGCCACAATGGGGGGGGGGGAATGTTAGAGACACCCGCCGTCGAAGCCAGTCGTCGAGCTCATCGTCGACGCGCGGATGTTTGTTCGTCGCTGCCTCTTGGGCAGTTCATTTGGGTCCAAAATGCGACAATTCACGCAGATGGAACACGAAAACAACGAGGCGCTACGAGAACCCCGCCCCAGTGCACCAGTTCACACACAGCAGCACAACAAAGTTGCTTGATGGGTAAGCACTTATTTATGCATGCAGAATTGATTGCTCTGCACTCTTTTCATGCAAATAGGTTACGCTTAAAAAAGACGCGCGTTAAAAAAGACGCAGAAAAACTTGTTAAAAAAGACGCATGTTAAAAAAGACGCGTTAAAAAAGACGCAGCCTGATATTATCGCGTTAAAAAAGACGCGCGTTAAGAAAGACGCAGACGGCGGCGGCAGCATAGCAGCAATGTTCGATGTTGCAATCTGTCGTGTACCGGCGTACCGGCGTGTACTGTCGTGTACCTGCTGCCAGCTGGCCGCGCAATTTCACCCACATGGGTGATGTTGTTCGGTCAGTTGACACCTGACGGCAGCAGGGCACACTGGTAAAAGCGGAAACGCTCAACCAGCTGGGCCAGGTGCCTCCCTTCGGGGAGTGGGTGAAAGCCCCAACCGCTTTTTTGAAATGTTGTGTGCCACGTTGCTGACCCAGTGACGACAATACTCCAGCACTCCGTGATGCTGCAGCAAAAGGCGTTGGGCGGGAAGCGCTCGCCGCCGTTGTTCAAACGCTCCACCTGAAACTGGTCAGCTAACTGGAACGCATCTTTGACGGTCGGTTGGTTCTTTCCGGTACGTGGTAGCCGTAGCCCGTCGTGGTCATGCACGCTGGCGCGTTCACGAGCGTCAGCGCCTGCTCGTCAGCTCGCTTCGGGCGAGAGCCACGCTCTGCTCCACTGCAGACTCCACGTCACTTATGGACACTGTGGTTCCTTTCGCATAGGCGACGTTCAATTGGCATCATCTGTAGCCGTCACCGTGTGTGTACCTGTACATTTGCCGCGCCCTCACAGTCGATGAAGCACCCCGCCTGTACGCTTGCTCGCTGTACGCGTCAATATAAAAAAAAAATTGAAGTTAAATGCCTACCACAGTTAGTCTTCCAGTTTTGCGATGTACTCGTTGCGTTGCGGGAGTAAATTGCCCTGACAGGGAGGAATTGCTGGAAAGCAGGAAGAACGCTTCATATTCCACTTAGCGGCCGCCTGAAGAACGCTGCGTCTTTTTAAACCTCCACCGTTCTATGGCTTGCGTCTTTTTTAACGCGCGTCTTTTTTAACATGCGTCTTTTTTAACATGCGTCTTTTTTAACTTGCGTCTTTTTTAACTGACGCCTGCAAATATCGGTGGATTAGGCTGTTGTGCGGCCTCTAAACTTCGTCGGCTAATATATCCCGCAGCAGCTACGCACGAACCAGACTGACCGCGTCTGTTTGCACACAATTATCGTACACTCCTCGGCTGCTTGGTTTGCTGAGCCATTCTTAGAAAAGCGAAGCAATTACGTGCTTGTTTTACTCTGTGGTGCGTGTGCTTGAAAGGTACGACGTTGCGCACACGTAAGCGGCCTTGAAAACGGCAGTTGCCTTAGCATCCAGCGCCGCAGCTGGTAAGCTGTGCATTGGCGGCGTCGACGGATCGCGAGGCTTCCCGTGCGCACATTCTATAGGGCCGTCGTCATCACATGTCTATTTGTTCTTTCGAGCGTAGCAGTGTTGTCTGTGCGCGGTCGGTCGCGATACGCGATCGCGACGCCCATCGCCTAATTGCTGCTCGTCAATTTGCCATGCCTTGCGCAACGTTGGTTGGGTTCAGCAGCTCGTTATCCCCCGACCGCAGGATCTGCAAAGCCTGAGTCGTCTAAAGGAAGAGACAATAAGCTGCTTTACGTCCCCCATCGTCAAGCCGAACATTTCCGGCGTGGGCCGGACGACAGAGTGGGCTCTCTGCAACCGAGTCGAGCAGTGTACGATAATTGTGTGCAAACAGACGCGGTCAGTCTGGTTCGTGCGTAGCTGCTGCGGGATATATTAGCCGACGAAGTTTAGAGGCCGCACAAAAAACAGCTTATAATCCACCGAAGTAAGCATTTGCAGGCGTCAGTTAAAAAAGACGCAAGTTAAAAAAGACGGAGGCGTCAAAAAAAGACGCATGTTAAAAAAGACGCGCGTTAAAAAAATACGGTAAGCCATAGAACGGTGGAGGTTTAAAAAGACGCAGCGTTCTTCAGGCGGCCGCTAAGTGGAATATGAAGCGTTCTTCCTGCTTTCCAGCAATTCCTCCCTGTCAGGGCAATTTACTCCCGCAACGCAACGAGTACATCGCAAAACTGGAAGACTAACTGTGGTAGGCATTTAACTTCAATTTTTATTTTATATTTACTCGTACAGCGAGCAAGAGTACAGGCGTGGTGCTTCATCTACGTTGAGGGAGCGGCAAATGTACAGGTACACACAAGTTGACTGCTAAATATGATGCCAATTGAACGTCGCCTACGCGAAAGGAACCACAGTGTCCATAAGTGACGTGGAGTCTGCAGTGGAGCAGAGCGTGGCTCTCGCCCGAAGCGAGCTGACGAGCAGGCGCTGACGCTCGTGAACGCGCCAGCGTGCATGACCACGACGGTGAAACCGCTACCACGTACCGGAATAACCAACCGACCGTCAAAGATGCGTTCCAGTTAGCTGACCAGTTTCAGGTGGAGCGTTTGAACAACGGCGGCGCAACGCTTCCCGCCAACGCCTTTCGCTGGCAGCATCACGGAGTGCTGGAGTATTGTCGTCACTGGGTCAGCAACGTGGCACACAACATTTCAAAAAAGCGGTTGGGGCTTTCACCCACTCCCCGAAGGGAGGCACCTGGCCCGAGCTGGTTGAGCGTTTCCGCTTTTACCAGCGCGCCCGCCGCCGTTATGTCAACTGACCGAAGATATCACCCATGTGGGTGAAATTGCGCGGCCAGCTGGCAGCAGGTACACGACAGTACACGCCGGTACGCCGGTACACGACAGATTGCAACATCGAACATTGCTGCTATGCTGCCGCCGCCGTCTGCGTCTTTCTTAACGCGCGTCTTTTTTAACGCGTGAAACGAAGGGGGACCCGTGCCCCTCCGCTCTGCTTCCTCCGCTTCTGCCTCCTCTCAGCGCCTCTGCCTCATCTGCCTCTGTCTACTCGAAGGTCGCAGCGGACGAGAACGTCGGCGGCCGGCGCTCACCGCAGTGAGCCGCCGTTCGTGCGGATGGACGGCCGTTCGGGTGCTGACAGACGGGGTTCAACTGACTTTCTTCGGGGAACCGAACTCCAACGCAACGCCACCCGCCGAGCAAGACTGCGAACCAAGTGAAAGCGCCCGATGTCGACACGCGTCGCGCTACCGTATCGATCGAATAAATTCAAATTGGCGCGTATCACAAGGAAATTTGACTACAAGGACGCGAACAAAACCCCAATCACCTCACGCGCCTCCTCTAAGACGGCACTCGCATGAGGCGCCCACGCTGCCGTCTACCAACACCTCACGCGCACTCGAACAGGCAAAGGAGCGCTGGGAGGAACAAAACGAGACTAGATCGGGATAGGGAACGCACACACGGACCGGGATGGCGGCGCAATACCCGAGGGAGCGAGGGGGGGGGGGATACCGTACCACGGGGATGAGCAAACGTGTTGGAACGAGTCGGTCGGACGTGCGAAACTGAAATCAAACAATTCAAACGTGCGAAATCACTAAAACGAACGGGACGAGCACGGACGAGAGCCGCTGGGCAGGTCGGTGTGCTGCTGCGGTCGGGATCGCGAGCCGCCAGATGGGACGACGAACGGGCTGCGCCCGTCGAAGGTCGACTCCGCCGGTGGGTCGGCCGCGAAACCACTCTTGAGCGGGCAGGTGTATTCGAGTGGGAACAGCAGGCTTCCGAAGTGCTGGGCCCACAGGAAGGACGTCGGGTTGTGGAACTCCTCCGGCTGGTCGCCCGGCTGCCCGAGCGTCTGGTGCGCCGAGATGGCTGTAGCGGCCGCACGTCGCATGCGATTCAGCAGCTCGCTAGCAGCGAACTGGTCGTCGGAGCCCGTGTGACGGTACGTGTCGATGAGTGCGCCGACGCAGTAGACCGCTCGTCCGCACACGAACACGCCAGGCTTGGGGTAAAACGTCACCCACGCGCGGCTGTTGGCCCACGACGAACTATGCCCGAGCATGCCCCAGCCCGTGATGCTGGCGCGCGCGTAGAAGTAGTCGAAGTATATCTTTTTCGGGAAGTCGTCATAGTCTACGAATTCCACGCACACAGGTGGAGCGGGCGCGACTCGCTGGACCTTTGCTCGCAACGCCGAGGCGGCGAGCGTGGGCGACACCTGCATGAGATTGGCGACGTATTTGGCACTGGCCGCGGCGAGAGCGGCTACGCCGTCGACGCCGCAGTGATCTTCGACTCGCAGCCACTTCTCGACCAGGGTGTCGGGCGCGATTTCCAGGTCCGGCTCCATGTTCCCGAACAGCAGGGCGAGCGCCGGGTCCTGCTGCCCGGCTTCGACGATGGCTGTGATGTCAGGGAAGCGGCGGTGCAGTTGGCGGCCCAAGTCGCGTCGGAACTTGGGGTACAGTCTGCCAATGTCGCGTGGCGGCAGCGTGCCGATGCGTGCACACATGGGTGCCGACACTTTAGTCTCGACTAGCTGAGAAGAGCTGCGCCGCGTGTCGTCCAGCGAGACGTCGCTGCGATCGCCGAACCACGCGTGGGTCGTGGCCTTTGTCAAGGCGGTCAGGTTCGGCTTGACAGACCGAGCGTTGCCCGCGGTCAGGTAGGGAAGGGCAGCACCCTTCGGCGTTGACGCGTGCCGAGGCGCAAACTCTGGCCCGCGCTCGTGACCCTGCTGCCAACCGTCCGCGTCGGCGCGCTGCTTGCTGGAGACGCTGCGCTCGTCCCGGCCTGTGAGCTTGTCGCGCAGGTCGCGCCTGGAGCGAGAGCTGGCGCGCTCGCTCGACGAGGAGCGGTCGCGCCGCGGGCGCCGGTGCGGGCTCCGGCTTCTTGACTTGTGGCCGCGTCGGCCACTGCGACCCGGCGGGTCTGGTTCTTTGATCCGACCTCGGTCGGTGCGACCTGGCGGGCCGACTTTTTTGGTGCACTTGTCGGCTGCCTCGTTCCCCGCCGTCTTGACCAGCCCGTCAGCCTTTGCTCCGTCGCCGTCGCGATCCGGGGCCTTGCTGTGGCTGTCGGTGGCGGGCGGCGTCGTGTCCATGCCGGCGCCTCCTCCAGATGGCGGTGGCGCGCCCTGAGGCGCCCACTCGAGCGGGGGACAGGCCAACTTCTTCTGCTTGAGAAGCTCTCGCCGCCTGCACGTTCATGGGACACTGCGTGACATTGGCGTCGGTGACGTGCACCCAGTCAGTGGGTCTCAGCTGTCGAAGGAGCCAGCCTTCCTCGAAGCAGCGACTGCCGTGCGTCTGAATGCAGGCGAGTGACGCGCGCGCGTCAGAGCCGACGTGCGACCGGACGGCGTGTGAGACCTGCTGTTGCAGCTGACGGCGCTCCTCCTTCTCGCCCTGCAGGCCGTCCAGCTGGAGGGCGTGCGCGCCCAGTGGCAGGCTGTCGGCGTCGTCATCGCTCGAGTCCTTCTTCTCGTCCGTCTCTTGAGGCGGGGTGTCCTGGGGCTCCAAGCCATCCTCATCGTAGTCGAGCACCAGCTCCTCCTCGTCGTCGTCACGACCGGGCGTCTTGGGAGGGTCCTGCAACTGACGGTTCCATTCCAAGAACTCGCAGTATGTTTTGGATGCTTTGCTCAGATTACGGAAGTTGATGCGCGTCTTCCGCTTTTTAGGCTCATCGAGCCACGAGACGACAGCCGTGTTCCCCAAGACCGAGTCGATTTTGGCTGGACCGCGCCAGTGAGGAACCACTTTACGCTGTCGGGGTGAATATCAGATTCGGCGCCCTGCACCAGACGACGTCGCCCACCGAGTAAGTCACGAGGGACTTGTCCTTCACGAGTCGCGCGTTCGCGAGCTGCTTATTCTCGTCGGCATTCAGCTTAGCGGCTGTGTGCGCAAAGTGGAAGGCTGCGACAAGTTCTTCCACGTACTGGTCTGTCGACAAGAGTCTCGTCAGGTTAGGGGCACGAGCGAGAACGGACGACGCCACGCAGTTCGGATGTCGGCCGAACATGAGAAAGAATGGCGTGTACTCGCCATATTTGCCTGAGATGGCGGTCGACGGGCTGGTGTTGATCGAGTAAATGGCCGCCTGTAGCAGCTTGGGCCAGTCCTGCAAGCGCTGGGAGACGATGGCCTTGAGTGCCGCGTCGATGCGCTTGTGCGCCGATTCTATGAGCATGTTGGCCTGGGGACTGTATGGGATGGTGAATTTCTGCGCGATGTTGAAGAGCGCGCTCAGCTCCTTCATGACGGCTGCTGTGAACTGGGGACCATTATCATAATGGCAGATCTTTGGGGGCCCGAAAGCTGAGAAAATTCGCTCAAACAGCGCCCGCGCTACTGTCGCCGCTTTGGTATTCTCGAGGGGGATCGCCCACACGTAGCGCGTGCACGCGTCGATGGCCGTCAGAAGCACCTTGCTGCCGTCGAGGGCTCTCACGCCGAGGTCGTGGAGGTCTAAGCTCAAGTCCGCCATCTGCTGATTCTCGTACGGGATGTTCAACGCGGGATTTCGGCCCGTCGCGCGTTGACCTCGGATCCTAGCGCAAGTCGCGCACTGCTCGCAGAGTCGAAACACATCCTGGTGGATTGTCGGCCACCAGTACTTCTGCCGGATGCGCGACAGTGTGACGCGGACCTACGCGTGACACGCTAAGTTACTCTCATGGTAACATTGAAAAATTTTCTGTCTTTCGCTGTCGGACAGTAGACGCGCGGTTCGGCGGCATCGTAGCCATTGTAGTACAAAACGTTGTCGAGCGCGAAAAAACACGGATACCATTTCAGGACGACTTCTGCCCTTTCTTGGCCCGCCGGCTCGTCCGACTTCGGGAGCTTGCTCTTGGTGACGAAGTCCAGCAGATCGCGTGCCAACAAATCCTCTCTCTGGCACTTCTGGATTTGTCGACTTATGGAGTCGACCGCTGCGCCCTCGGCCGGCTTTTCTTCGGGCTGTCGCGCCTTTCTCACTGTGGTATATGCCGTCGGCCGACTATTGATTCGGTGAGTTTCTCTGTATGCCGCTGCTGGCATGTAACGGTCAGTTTTTGGCACGTTGCCAGTGGTCAGCCATGCCCGTCCGGCTGTCGGTTTTTTCGACCTGGCGGTAATTCGGTGCGCTTTCCGCCCCGCGTTTGCCGTGACGCAGACAAAACACGTCGTGGCAACCGCGGTGTTGTTGTCCTTGCCATTTTCGGATTCGTCGTCGTCGCTCGGCTCTTCGACGACTTGGCGGCTCGACTTCGCCACTTTGCGCAGCTTGTGGGAATGCTCTGGTCCGGATTCCCCGCTGCACTGCCCGTCGCACGCGCGGTCAAGAAAGTCGACAGCCTCCAGGTCTTGCATTGTCGTCAGCGGTTTGTGCGAGATTTTCATTTGACTGTATCGCGTGTCGTGTTTGACTTCTGTGGTCGCCTATTTTGCTGCCAGGTAGCGGTCCAGCAATTCTGGCGTTTCAGTGACACTGCGCTGTTCGTCGTCTGTGGTGTGGGCGGTCTTCGTGAGAGCGCGTCCGCCACGACATTGACCTTGCCGGGCCTGTAGTGGATCTTCGGCATCACCGCTTGCAACGCGAGGCTCCAGCGGCTCAGCTGGCCCTTCGTCATAGCCGACTTCGTCATCAGGGTGCGCAAAGCAGCGCAGTCGGTGATGAGGTGGACCTCCTGAGCGTGCAACAGGTGGTTCCAGTGCTCGAACGCCCAGACAGCGGCCAGTGCTTCTTTGTTCGTTGCCGCATAGCGCGTCTCTGCGTCTCGGAGCCCGCGGCTGGCGAAGGCCACGGTATGAAAGTCGTCAGCATCGAGTCGCCGAATGGTGGCCGGGTCATTCAGGTCGACGCCCTCCTTCGGCTGCATCAGCACTGCGCCGAGCGCTACGTCGGATGCATCAGTGACGACGACGAACGGCTCGTTGAGTTTTGGGAACGACAGGACGGGCGCTTCGCTGAGCCGCCGCTTGACTGTCTCGAACGCTGTCTGACAGCTGTCGTCCCACTCAAACGGAACTCCTTTTCTGGTGAGTTTCAGAATCGGGGCCATCACCTGCGCGTAGTTCTTGATGAAGCGCCGATAGTAGCTCGCCAATCCGTTGAACGACGCTACTTCTGCGGCATTTTTAGGCCGTCGCCAATTTCGGATCTTGTCGACTTTCGTCTCGTCCGGCGCGAGGCCGTCAGCGCTCAGGACGAAACCGAGATAGCCAACGGATCTTCGAAACAGGTTGCACTTCTGTGGCTTGACACGAACGCCGTGTTCACGCAGTTGGCGCAGGACCTTCTCGAGCAGCTGGTTGTGCAGGTCCTCAGTTTCGGCGACAATCAAAATGTCGTCAATGTAGATGGCAATCCGGTTGTCGTCGATGCCGGACAAGATCTGCGTCATTGCCGCACTCATGGCAACTGGCGCGTTGCAGAGGCCCATCGACAGGCGCTTGTAGGCGTACTGCTTGTTGTTTGTGACGAAGGCGGCCTTCTTCGCCGCCGACTCCGACATGACGTACTGATGGAAGCCCTGGACCAAGTCCAGGCTCGAGAAGTGCACCGGTCGGCACTGTGCGAGCTCCTCGATAATCGTGTCGATGCGTGGGATCGGCTGAGCCCATTTCACTGTATTGTTGTTTAGCAACCGATAGTCGACGCACAGCCGTGGCAGCGGGGGTTCGGCATTCGCGTCGACGATCTTCTTCTCCACGATCACCAGCGGCAACGCGAATGGGCTGCCTTCGGTGCATTCGCGGATGATGCCTGCGTCCAGTTGTTCTTGCAGCGCCTGCAGAACACGCTGTTTCTTCGCCAGAGGTATCGGCCGCTGTGGCAGTTTGATGACTTTGTTCTCATCCTTCAGTTCGACATCGAATTCGTACCCTTTCAGCTGGCCTATTTCCCGAGTTGTCACTGCGAAGACGTCATGATTGCGCCGAACGACGTCGAGACAAGCCTGCCGACCGCGGTCGGTTGCCGTGTCTCCAATCTGCAGAGCGGCCTCGACTTGCTGGCAGTGTTCGGTGTTTGCCTCTGGGGTGTCGTAAGTGATCATCGCGATGGGCTCGCTCTTTGCTTCTCATGTCGACCGCCTGGCGTCGGCGCTGTCGACTGTCGACCACGTGTCCTGACCGAATTCCGACACGTACGCGCGCTCTCCTTTCGGCAGCTTCATCGGCTGGCGCATCCAGTTTTCGACTGGGACGTACGCGATTCGGTCGGCGACTGCCGGGACGATCGACTCGGTGATCGCCAGAGCGTCTCCTCGTCTGCCGCGCCAGTCGACAAAGAGATCGCGGCCTTCGAGTTGCTCTGGGACGCGAACCGCCACTCTTTTGGTCGACGCCGGCGGAATGTACGCAGTCTTCAGCGGACTGACTGGGTAGTACTGCGTGTTCATGTCGAAATGCGCGTCATGTATTCCGTCTTCGAGTCGCTGGATGTGCGTTTGAATTAGGCCAAATGTAGCAGTTGTGTCGTAGGGTACCGATCTAATAACAGAAGCCTGAGGCTTCGCCGCCATACTCCGATTGCCAGCTATGACGCCTTGTTTGGCCAATTGCCGCTCTTCTAACTTCGTTCTGGCGCGCTTTTGCCGTTCTTTGAATTTTTCAATGACGCGCGGCTCTTGGAGTCCTTTGGCCGAGAACTTCCAGTAGTAGTCGCTGTTCTGGAATGTGACATAGCAGTCAAACGCTGACAGAACATTGGTGCCGATTACTAGTGGGAGAGCCGTTCGGTTGGTGTCATCAATAAAGAGCTCGCATTGGCGTTTCTTGTTGGCCAGTTGTACCTCCACCTGTACCTTGCGACTCAGTTGAAACGGATGTTGCAAAACCGAATGAAAATTCGCATCGGTTACCATTTCAATTTGACGGATCATTTGCAGGGCTTTCTTCTTGTCGATGCTCTGGAAGACTAAGTCCAGTTGCTCGGCTCTGATCACCGATATTACGGAGCCGGTGTCAAGCAAGCCGACTAAAGGCACGCCGCCAATCAATAATGGAATGTGCGGCGTTGGGCCTACGAGTCCACCTCCGTCAGGTGCCGTCCGTCACCTTCGTCTTTTTGCGTTGGGGTGGCTTGCTCGTCGCGTCGCGCGGGTGTGACTGGTGCAGACTGTTTAGTCTGCTCTGCGAAGTCCCTGTCGACTCCGCCTCGCACCGCTTCGGTGCTGACGGCCTCACTACCGTCGAACCCGACTGCCGAACCGGCGTCGTCAGTCCCGCAGGTAGACATATTGTCGGGTTGGATCATCGACACGCCCGCCGTGACGCCGTCGCCTTCCTGCCGTGCAGGCGACTGTGTGGTGCTGATGGCTTCGTCATCCGGTCGCCACGACCACTGGTACAAGTTCTCCTGTTGAACTGTGGAGGCGCCGCGACCGCGGCCCGTGAATTGCCCTCGAGCGCTGCCTGCCCTTGGGTTTGTTGCGTACATCGGACAGCGGACGTCGCGTTGCCTGTGGCCGGGTTGGTTGCAGGCAAAGCATCTGTCAATTGCCAGGTCGAACGGCGGGGGCGGGCGTTGCGTCGCTCCTGCGCCCCTCGGGTTGAATCGGCTGCCTCTAAACGGTCGGCCTTGCTCTGTGCCTCGACCTCTGTACGGTGACGCGTTGCCCTGCAGTGCCAGTTCCGTGTTCGACAGCGGCGCACTGGCAGTATTTGGAGGCAGTTCCGACGTTCGATTGAACGCTTCTTGCTGCTGGTACTGCCTGTCGTCTCGACGCGAGCCGCGGCTGCTGCCGCCTCCTGACTGGCCGTGGCCCCGATGCCCGCGCCGGCCGCGGAACTCGTTCGTGTTCGGTCCGTCCCCTGGCTGTGTCATCTTCCAGGAATTGTCGTGGATTCTTTGATGCTGCTCGTACGTGTGGGCTGCTTTCGCGTACGCGTCAAGCGTCACGTCACTCGCGTGTTTGAGCACATGGCTGCGCATACGGGGCGGCAACGCCTGTGCGAACTCGTTGCCCATCATGACTTGCATGGGTCGAGTGTGCGATGCGCCCGGCGTCGTGTACACGTGTGCCTTTCTAATTTTGTTCGCAAGTTCGGCAATGCTCGTGGTCGACGCGTCATACTGCAAGAAGTGTAGTTCGTGCTGCTTGTCGTCCACGCTGACGTTGTCAATCAGCGCCATAGCGTGCTGGAAAATCAGCGCTTCCAGCGTGCAGGTCACGAACTGGCGCTGCATCTCCCTGAAGTGGATTCGAGTCTCGACGTCAAGAAAGCGGAAGAGCTGATGGATCCACTGTCTTGGGGGCGTGTTCTGATCCAGCAGCCAGTATTTGAATGTGTCGGCAAAGGCTGCGAATCCTTCGGGTGTCATGTTCGACATCGCTGTGACATCGAGTAGATGTCTGGCTTCGGCGGCTTACTGGCGCACGCATAGCCTTCTTCAGGGAAGAAGCCCATGCTCTCCCTGTACGTGCTCAGGTACTGTGTCGTCTTGGTTATGAACAGCGCCTCGTAGATCTCGTAATTTCGCTCGGCTTTCGAGACCTCCTTGTAAAGCGAACTCGGACGCCACACCTAAGTTCAAAAAATCTGTCCGGTTTTTGTTCTTGCTTGGCAGACCGAGCGGTGTGCACTGGCGCAACGAGAAAAGCACTTGGGCGTAGGTGTGCCCGCGTCTGTTCACGTAACTGCCATCGGGCATGGCGATCGAGTAGTCGGCCGCCTGCGCTGCTGCCGCCGTGACGACGGACGCTTCGATCTCGCGATAGTGTGCCGAATGCTTTTCTGGGTCGGCTGGCCGTGTCTGCACTTCAGCTGCTGGAGGGGCGGCTACGACCGGAGCTGGGTTTTGAGTAAACCACGCGCTCGTTGGTGGCGTCCAGGCCGTGTCTACACCCTCGGTACTACCGCTACTCTGCCCGATGCGCTGTTGTTGTATCATGGTCAGCATCGATTGTTGCGTCGCCAGCATACGCTGCATCTGCTGCTCAAGGTCACCGACTGGCCCTACGCTCCCGTTTGACGACGCGCCGACCTGCGGGCCGGGCTGTTGCAGCGCGCCACCCTCGGCTGCTAGCTGGGTAGTTTCAAGCGTCGTCCACTGCACGCGTTTGTTGCGGCCCGCCAGCGTGACTAGCGGTGCTGCCTGCGGCGGCGGAGGCGGCTGTCGGCTGTCTTCCTGTTCGGCCGGCCACTGCCGCTGCGGCATGAATCGCCCAGTCTTCACGCGCCACTCCCAGTCGGCGAGGGAACGGTCTTTCTGCTCTAACTGCTGCTCGGCCTCGCGCAGGCGCTCTTCTAAGTCGGCACAGCGGCTCTCGGCGTTCTCTCGTTCAGTTTCTGCCGACTGAACTGACCGCGCTTGGTTCACCAAGCTGGTGCTCGCCGCGGCGAACATCGTGCGCAGCTTCTCCGCCTCCAAGTGCGCTGCGTGCCGTTCAGCCTTGCGGTACACTGCGGCTTCGTTGGCATTGAAGTCGCCCGGCAAGCGCAAGCCGGGAATGTCGACTTCGGCGTCGTCGTAGTCGGCGTCGCTCTCATCTCCGCTGTCGTCGTCGGCGTCGTCGCGCCCGGCCTGCTCGTACTGCTGGAGCGCCTCACGCTCGGACTGCGACAGCTTACTGAAATCGACTAGCGTGTGCTTCGGTTTTTTTGGGTATTTCGGCTGCGTGTTGTGTTCGTCGGCGCTCGCCTTCGCTGCGTACAGCTGGCACTCGAAGTGAGCGGGGTTCGCGTCGATGCTGTGTCGCAGCGTTTTCACTCGGAGCGCTCTGTTGTAATCGTGCACCACGTCGCGCAGCGTGCTCAGCGACGGCAGTGGAAACTTTCCACCCTTGTGCGCGACGCGCTCATCGTAGACGACCTTGGCTACGGTTTCGGCAAACAGCTGGATGTCGGGCGGCAAGACAATCGACAGCGTCGACTCTGGCTGGCGCGCCAGCAGGCCCTCAAGCACGAATTTGTCCAGAACGACCTTGCCCAGGCGGAGCGCGGTCTCGCCTTCGACGTTCGAACAGCTGCTGACGACGTCGTCAGGAAGGACCTCGTACTGCTTCACGAGGCAGTACGTCTGCCGAAAGTAGTCGCTGAGTGTGAACTGAATGCCGTCGACACGGACCGTCGCGTTGCCGACTTCTTCGGAGTCGATGCCGAAGGTCGGCCCGTTCTGCTTTTCGCTCGCAGTCGAAGCCATCGCTGTGGCTATGGGCAGCGCCGGAAGCGAGCGCGCTTCTCTGCCCTTCGAACGTGCCACGTCGACACGGCAGGCGTTGTCAGCCTGCGGAGATTCGGGCAGCACCCGATGCGCGACAGCGTCGCGACTTCTACTATATATACAAGCCGACGGTTCTCGTCTTCGAAGTCGCTGACGCTCTTGAAACGAAGGGGGACCCGTGCCCCTCCGCTCTGCTTCCTCCGCTTCTGCCTCCTCTCAGCGCCTCTGCCTCATCTGCCTCTGTCTACTCGAAGGTCGCAGCGGACGAGAACGTCGGCGGCCGGCGCTCACCGCACTGAGCCGCCGTTCGTGCGGATGGACGGCCGTTCGGGTGCTGACAGACGGGGTTCAACTGACTTTCTTCGGGGAACCGAACTCCAACGCAACGCCACCCGCCGAGCAAGACTGCGAACCAAGTGAAAGCGCCCGATGTCGACACGCGTCGCGCTACCGTATCGATCGAATAAATTCAAATTGGCGCGTATCACAAAGAAATTTGACTACAAGGATGCGAACAAAACCTCAATCACCTCAAACAAGCAAAAGCAATGCATTTTCTAATTTCTCGTAATATATAAACGGCCAAAAGCATTTATAAGGAGCTCTGTGGAGGTTACACTTGAGTACTGAGTATACAGGTGTACAAAAAGTAGGTGCAGTGTAGCTCAGTGGGCGCGCTCTCTGGTTGAGGTTCCAATTCCCACCATGGAACCGCTGAGTTGCTAATTGAAGCGTTGTGGAAAAAAGGCGATTGCACTGCTGGGATTCAAACAAACCCAGGGCTCAGGAATACCGGTTATGGATGCTAACAACCACTACACCACACTCGCACGCCTCACGTAATCCCTGCGCTGTAGTGGTGTCAAAACAAGTTGTTTCAAAGTGGCGGACATTTCTGTCATACTTGCCCAGCAAATGCCAGCACGCGATCTGTATACCCTATAGTACATCGTAAATTGTACCTATCCCCGCTGGGGCGTAGCGTGCAGGCACAGTGCAGTACTGTGCGCATGTACCTCTGCCAGGGGCATCGACGGGCGGCTCGTGGGCGACGACGATGACGTTGGCGAGGCACTCGACCTGTCCGCGTATGTTCTCAGCGCGTACGGCGTAGACGCCGCTGTGGTGGGGCGCGACGCGGTGAATGTGGAGCGCGTAGCTGTCGCCTTCGTTCTTCAGCTCGAACTCCTCGTCGGTGCGCACCGGCCGGCCGTTGTGCGTCCAGTGGACCTTGGGACGCGGAGCGCCCATCAGCATGCAGTCCAGACGAGCCCCAGAGTTCAACGTCAGGCGGTACTCGGAACTGAAGGCGGTCGGACAACGGACATGGAACAGCCGTGTCTCAAAACGCAGCCATTACTGTACGGCTGTGACTGAGACGCTCTGCACTCATTCGCTTGGTTTACAGGGATGTTTCATACAATCCGTCTTATTGGGGGACCCTTCTTATTAAGGGTAGGGAATCGGCAGAGTAGCTGTGTAGACAGACAGACTTGAGTGGACGAAAGAAGGTGGGTTCAGTGGCGCTGGGACTGATGCCGAGCCGCTGCTCCTGCAGCACCAGCTCCTCCGTCGTCTCCGTGCTCTGCCGGGTCGTCTGGAAGAGAATGAGCTCATTGGTTGGGGGTAATATTGCTGATTGACAACGCTGTTTTTATGGCTCAATTTCTGCAACAAACACATTGCTGAGGCAACAGCTATTGTGGTGTGGTGGAGGCACATGTACATATGTTATGGTCCACCAACGACACAGTAGGAACGCACGTGTCTCCAGGGGGAGGGCGAGACGGAGTGCTGTGTGCGTACGAGCAGCGTGGCGACGCTGCGCGCCTCGCCCGCCTCGTTGCTCGCCCCGATCGCGTACGTGCCCCCGTGCGCGCGTTGAGCTGACTCGATCACCAGACGGTGCCAGCCGCCGCCCTGCCGGTCCAGCTGCAGACAACCGAGTACCGAAAAGCCTCTAATAGCAAGGAGAGATTGAAAGCACAGTGCCAGGGGGAACTGTAGGAGAATTACGCTTGTTTCATCCAACATCACACATCATCCAGAGTGCCAACTGAATACAATATACAAAGTACTCTGCTGCAAGGTGTACTGCAGTCTACAGAAACATGTATTTGCTAACTGCCTCAATGTGACGAAAGAACATCGGGCATGTCATGCAGCGCGTATACATTCTTGATCTGCAGCATGTTTACGAGCGCCTCGTGCGTACACAGCCCTCACTAACTAAAATGTATCAACCTGCACATGAGGCTGGTTCCTCAGGGGCAGTCCTTCGAAGAGCCACTCGACTTGGGGCTCGGGTTGGCCGGTGACTTTCACCTCGAAGGCGACCCTCTGTCCCTCCTTCACCACCTGGTTCACCAGTGGCGGCTCGAAGCTCGGCGCGTCCGCCGCAGGGGGACTGGCGAAACGACGCAGCGCTGCTGCAATTGGAAGCGATACTGTACGAATGTGAATACTGTACTATCTAATACTGTAAACTGTATTGTACACTGCATTGCATACTGAATAATGTACTGTAAAGTGTAAATGCATATTGCACTTGTGAGCGAAAGTGCATAGTGACTTACGCTGCACGGTCAGTCGGCAGAAGGTCGTCGACTCTCCCAGATGATTTCTCGCGGTGCACTTGTACAGTCCAGAGTCCTAAGTGTACAATTGCAACTTCTCAACGGGACGTTGCAGCTGCGACAGAGCCAGCGGCTCAGTGGTGTTGCGTCGTGTTGGTGGTTCAACTGCCACCGTGGGCACTGATTGATTAAAACATTCCCCTTTGGCAAGGGATGAACGGTCTCATCACTTCGCTGTTGGGAGGCTCCAGGGCTTCAGTCCAAAATCCGTGACAGGTGGGTGGCCCACCTTCCCTTGCGGGTAAAGAACGCGGGTGCGATTGTGACTCACCAGACTGCTGATTGTTTGCGCTATATGTGGTGGTGTCAAAATACAGCTGTTTTCAAAAACCTGGGCGTTGACGCGTCTCAGCTGGAGAGTGCAGCGATCTCCGTGAAACGTCAGAGTGACGTTGTCCGACTCGCGAATTGGCTGGTCTTCCTTTAGCCAAATTATCTGGAACAAATACTACAGTACCATTGAAATTGAAATACCATTGTAGCCTAGATTCCTCCTCCAGTAGTGCTCCCTCAAATATTAGCCGAAGAAACAGAAGGTTGAATCACTAGTAAAATCGGGGTGCTATTAGAGAATATGCAGCTTGTCATTGTCAGCTTGCACCTTGTCGTTCAGATTGGATGTTTTTATTTCATAGAATTTGGAAGAAATTCGCCATTTCAAAACTGATAGGGGAGGGCCCTTCAGTCACTTTGTATAGCGCACCTCAGGCTCCGGCTGTCCCACAGCGATGCATTCGAAGGTGATGTTCGCTCCCTCGGTGACGGCAAGGTTCTTGAGCTGCTTCATGAACTTCGGCTTGACCTCTTCCGAAATCACTTGAGAACCGTCCTGTGCATGGCGTGAGCCTTTTGATGACAACGTAATTTGGTTTGCTGGCTAACAAGATGTATCATTCATTGCACATACATTGTAGCGTGTACAGTGTAAGTAAACAGGGATATCATTGTTCAAGACCGAGATGAGAATCTCTTAGCTAAGACTACATCTCCAATCTGCAAGACAGACATGAAACATTCGGTCAGAGTTTATGCATTCAAGCCAACACTGAATTTGAACGCGTTCCATTTGGTGTGTGCTCCTTTGTTTTACAGTACACTGAAGTGTGGCTGAGCCAGCACATTTTGGTACCTGTTGATGAGTGCTTCGCTGCTGCTGTTGCTGCATAAACGTGTGTCTCTGTTGTTCTATGAGCAGCGTCTGCTGCTGCTGTTGCTGCTGCAGCTGTCTCAGACGCTGCTGCTCTCTCTCCTGCAGCTGCAGCCTGTGCTGGCCCTTTATGCGCTCCCAGTTGTCGCTTAGTCCTGGATTGTGCAGTGCATTGTGGCACAGATTTTGCAGTGCATTGCACGCTTTGCAAGCAAACGGATACCTTTGGCTTACCTTTGAGTCTGTCAGCAAAGTGCTCGATCATGGAACGCACGCAGTGCTGCGCCTAGAAATCAAGAAGTTATGTGCATTGAAGTGAAGACACACGAATGCATGCTTGTGCGTTTGCCAGTTTTTCTTTTGAACGAACTGATTAGACTACGTTTCCGACACATGAATGCAAAGTTTGCGTCAAGTTTTACAAAAAAATGTTTTCTCTAACGGTTTTATTACAACAGTCAATACACCATAATGATTGTGTCTGGGGTCCCTGCCCTGTGTTCAAATAATTATTGTAATATATGTATTACACTCTCGAATGGCCGACACATGAGGTAGAAGTGTACGACTAAAGGTATCGCTCCAGTTGCTCTTTTACCTTGTCGACTCTGAGAAAATTGTCTCGCGCGGACACCTCCCTTGAATCGACTAGGAACTTTTCGCCTAAATCGATTGCAAGAAATGGTGTGCACTGGTTGTACCTGTGATACATCATGCATGCACAGCACAATGTAATGTAATGGATAACGCTGTGCACTGGTTTGGAGAGACCATGGTATCTAGTATGCATCCGAGCAGCAGCAAAAGCACTGCGTCAAACAAGAATATGGACCATGGTGCTTGAGTTGCTGGAGGCCCTGTCCCAGATCCATCCAGAGTTCAGTGAGTTTCTGATAGACTTCCGACTTCACTGGGAAGCCAGCCGTCGACATATCGTTGCCCAGCGAGTTGAACGTCCATAGCAGCTGCAAGGAGTGTAGCTGGCATTACTGTGAATGTGAATGCAAATCGAAAAGCAGATTGCCATGCATTCTGAAGAATTAGTCATGCTGGCCACACCGGTGCAGCAAGGCGGGAGTGGGAAAGGTTACCCCCCCACCCACTCCCAGTAGAAATGTTTTTCGTTCGTTCCTATGACCAAAACACACCAAAATAGCAATATTTAGACTGACGTCACCTCAGAAGCCTTCTTGTGGAACTGTAGATAGACGTGGCCGAGGGAGAGGCGGTTGTCGAGCAGCATCCGCGTCTGACTGTAGCGTTCAGTCACCGAATTCAACTTGGGACCGACGCTGCCGCGACCGTAGTTCGACAGACTCTGGACGCGCCACTCGTTTTGCTGTAAATCATTACAATTTTTCTATCTACCCGTTAGATGTACCAATATTTCTTTGCAAAACATTTAGGCACTGAACATTACTGCATGCGAGTGCAGTATGGGGTGCAGTAAACAGTGCCTATGTATGCAGTCTTATCGGATTCGATAATAATCTGAGAGTATAAAATCATTAAAATCAATTTGAAGATGCTATTGCATCAACTCTGAAGAACGCGGCTTTTGAACCTAAGAATAACCATTTTCTGCCGAGTCACAAGACAATGCCGTACCACAATTTCCATCGACGCCTTCTTGTGCACTTCCAAAAAGTGGTTGGCGCCGGTGACGTTGTCGCCCATGTCGTTTTCAGTTGCGAGTGTCGCCTCCGGACCAGACATGAGCCAGCTGTACCGGGAAGTGCCTTTGCATACGCTACCAGGCTATTTATTGTACAAACTTTGGTAAGTTAGTAACCCATGATCCCGTGGCTCATGCAAGCGTATGCACGCAGTCTTTACAGCGTGCACATAAATGGCGACGAAAATGTACAGCAACTGCCTATCTGTATGCATTGGCACATGGCACAACATGGCACACAAAAGGCACATGGCACAACATACCCCTTACACCCAAGAGCACTATGGGACGGTGGGGGCTCTATTATTTCAACTTTGCTGTACCCGGGGGCACTATGGAAGGGGGGGGGGGGGAAGAACCCAAAACAAATTTTTCCCACCAATACCATTTTTAATTTCAAACCCAACACCACAATTTTTTTTTTGTTCTACTTCCCAAAAAAAAAAAAGACCCCCCCCCCCCCCACCCCCCCCCCCCCCCCACCACACAACATCCCTATAATTCTGCCAACTTATCAGAGTCTGCGAGAGCGTCTGGCCCCAAAATATTAATCTGTTCGTCGCAGGGTTGGAAAGTACATGTACAGGGCACGTACATTGTAGCTGAGGCCACTATCATGCGTGCTGTTTTTTTTATCTGTGGGCCTGGCCGCCTGATCTGCAGTGATCGCCACAAAAGCCGCTCAATGCTAGCAAAGCTAAGCAGCTGCTCTAGTCTTCTGCATGGCTTTCCTCAAGTACCCAGGAGGCCAAGAAAGAGATACTCTGGTGGAAAGCAAAGAGCAAGATGGTAATTTGTCCCATCGCGCACGCTTAAATACCGAATACCGAACCGAATACCGACAATACCGAAATTGTCAATTGCGGTATATACCGTACCGAAAAATACCGACCATTCTCAATTTCGGTATATACCGATACCGAAAATACCGAACATTTGGTCGGTTTGCAGCTCTAGGGGGGGGGTACTATTGGAGGGGTTGTGTTGGAGGCTTTACGGGACTTTGGGACTTGGAATCACGCAATGGTAGTAATGGACCGCGGGTATGTACGTACCATACTGCAAGTCCTCCAACAGTACCCCGGGCACTATCTATTCAACCTCCCATTACTTGGAGACACAGTTGGAGGGATGTGGACCGCATGAATTTTGAATCTATCCTGGGCGGGCACCACTGGAGAATGAACACACAGCTGGCCCACCTCTCAATTCTCTCGACTTCTTCCGAAGCCTTCTGCGAGGCCGAGTCCTGTCGCAGCTGCTCCACCAGCAGGCGGAGTCGGCTTTCCAGGAAACCCACCTATAGACATGTTTCAACTTTGCGTTATATTTACTGGCAACCAAACGTGAAAGTAGTTTTCAGACGTCTCAGACAGATTCAACACGTGTCCGCCACTCAATGGGTTTGCGGATCCATGTGTTTGCACTCATACTACGTCCATGCCACCAGCATTACGCCGACCTTCTCGGCGAACTGTCTCCCGTCGCCGGCCATGTCGACGGTGTCGAGTATGCGCCTGCCCTTGGTGAGCACGGGCTCCACGCTGCTCTTGAGTCGCCCCTCGGCGGCCTTGGCGTTCTCGGCTCTCAGCTGCTCCAGACGCTCCGAGAAGCTCTCCAGCTCACTCTTCGCCTGAACGCGCCTGTTTGCTTAGCCAACCAGAGTCGTGATGCTTTGGGCTTAGACCCAACGTGTGTAGTTTGGACAACTAAAATAGCTACCATAAACCCTATATCTACCACTAAGCCTAATTAGCCCCCCTATGGCGCAATTGGAGCCAATTTCAATGGAGGTGTTTCAGTGTTTCCACATTGCGGAATTTAAAACTGTTTCAATTCAGTAGTGTGTATTCATTACCCGCAGCTCGTCCCTATAGAATTCGAGGCAGAGGAGCAGTAGCTGCTTCCTCCTCTCCAAATGCGTCCGCAGTCCGTCGAATTGCTCCAACAGTCCAGCGCAACGATACTTGAGGTCCGTCTTGTCCTTGGATTCGGGCAGGTTGTTCAGGGATTGCTGCACTTTGCGCAGCATGGAGTCGTAGTTCTAAAATAGGGACCCACCATAGGGGAAACACAGTAGGTGCCATGAATTTGACCTATTCTTTGGTCGTAGCCAGGCTTGGACAAAATTTAAAAAAAAAACTTACAAAAAAAAATTAATTAAAAGAAAACTAAATTTTTTTACCCAAGCCTGGTCGTAGCGATACGGGCACTTAGTGTAAGGACTGATGATGATCGTGGAATGCGTTATCCACACATAAATGCGTGTATATAATGGCGACTATGTAGCTGAACTGTTTTTGTGACAAATCTGTATTCTTCCAAGTGTTGATTGCTACAGCTGGGTAGTACTGCTGTAAACATCTGCAAAATGCTGCTGGGTACAAATGACAATTGTCACTCACCGTGGCTTCGGCCAGTACTTTCTCGACATTCTGAAGTAGGCTTCGAGTCTCGCCCTCATTCGCGCCCACATTCGTTGTTCGAATCACTGAGAGGTTGTTCTTGAGCCAGAACTCAATAGACTTCACCTCTTGCCACCGATCAGTGGGGTGAATGCTCAGCTTGTCTCTGAAAGTATTGAAATGTTTTAATTTTTCAAATCTTAAAATGTTTCTTGACATGTCCAAGAAGATTCATGTACATACAAGAAAGTAGTATTGCGGAAAAATTGTCCAAAAGCGGAACTACTTATAGGATACTATAGGATACTTATAGGATTTCATGAGACAAATTGATGTTGAACCACTTTGAAGCACTTTGCAAGCAGGAGTCCTGAGTTGAAGCGGCTAGTTACTAGCAAAACAACAACATAGGTAACTGATTTGTATACAAACATGCTGTAGCTGTACAATGCAACTAAAGGACAAGAGTGGTGACAGATCCGCACCAAAAAAAGATGATGACCCATCTTGTATGTACACAGTGTGAAACATTCTTTTTGAAAACGAAAACAATAAACAATGCGGAACACTTAGAAACCTGGAAGCCACAATAAAACTGTGCTCCACAATCGGCAACCATACCCCCTTTCTCATACCCCCCCCCCCCCCACCCAAGATGGTCTGACACCCCCCCCCCCGGGATCGAAGTACTGGTTAACGTATGTGTGACTCTACCTCAGCTCTCTCCACTCGCGGTCGATGGTGAGCCACTTCTCCGCCAGCTCCAGCATGAGTCTCTCGATTCGTTCGCAGCACGAGAACACCTCCTTGGGCCTCTCGGCGTTGTCGGCCATGGATCCCAGGATGCGCATCTGGGAGATCAGCGACTGCCCACTGTCCATGGCTTGGTAGCAGTGCTCGGAGAGCGCTGAAATGGGAAAAGGTAGTCGACGAATGTCCAGAAAACACAGTAAATTGTCACTCCAACATTGAAAAGATGCTTTCCCATGCCAGAAATTGGGTTCAATGCGGTTTGCTGACCAAACGATACTGTAGCTGGCTGATAGGCGCAGTTCCTATGCCCAATCTGAGCAGAGGCTAGAGATGAAAAACATGTGCATTCATCAAGAAGTTGAGGTGCCTCCTCTCCAATAGAACCCCCCTCCCACCCAATAGTGACCCCGGGAATCAGCGTGTTGAATTAGAGTACTAACTAATAGAGAGAGCGTGTAGCTCTGGAGTACTAATGGAGAATTTTCGCTACCTACCTTTTCTGGTGTTCTGCAGGCCTTCGAAGCCATGTCCAGCGCCTCCTTGCGCCAGAGCACGAAACTGACTCATATACTGACCATCCAAACTCTTGTACTGAACGACACAAAATTGTACCGCGATGTGAGCAAAACTGAACGATAAACCGCCTCGGGCTAGATCAAACCTGGTCGAAACATTTGAAGAAGTTGCAGGCCTCGTTGAGCAGATGGCCTCTCAGCTGCAGCTGCCGATTCAAATCTTTCCACGCAGAACCTACGTACAGCAAAGGTAAGAAAAAAATGCCCAAACCACCCATAATACATGTACAATGGAGGGGTAGAGTTGATCGAAAGGCGAGAGCCAAGGACAAAAATAGCAGCAAATTACGCCATGGTTAGAGGTGGTATACATATACCTACCTAAGCTGTCGGCCATCGCCTCATAGACGACAACGTCTGGCTCTTTCTGCTCAGTCACCAGCTTGTCGGCCTGTGCCAGCAATTCTTCGATTTGTTCTTGCTTCGCCTGCAAGGTTCGATTTGAATTAAAGTATAATATAGCCTTCGTTTTTATGTATTAAAATATACATTTTTGCTTTGGAATAAAAAAGTTTAATAAAATATTTCCCATCTCTAGTGCCGCCCCTGCAACTGTCCCCTCCCCTCGTCGTGCGAAAAAAATCATAACGGTGTCGTACATAGCATTAGGTATGTATTTTTCCAACCTTCAGTTTGGACATGAGCTCCTTGTGCATTCCGAGAAGCTTTTGTGCTTCGGCCGAGCTGCCGCCGACTTCGAGCATGCCCGGCGTCATTTCTTCGATGCGCAAGTACACCCAGTTGCTCGCCTAAGCGTGCGTGCGTGCGTGCGTGCGTGCGTGCGTGCCTCGCGTGCGTGTGTGCGTGCGTGCGTGCGCGCGTGCGTGTGTGCCTTGCGTCGTGCGGGCGTGCGTGCGTGCGTTCGTGGCTCGCACATTTGCTTCGCTTGACTTCGGCTAAAAAACTATCGCACAAGAAATTGTCTTGAGAATCATTAGCTCAGAAGCAAAAAGAACGCCAAACACTTGGTTTGGAAAAGCAAAAGGAGGGTGCGCCCCCTTCGTAGCCCCTTGGCATTCAACGCGACTGCCTACAACGATTCACCTCCTACCTTCCGAATGAAGCAGTCAGTCCCAGTGTGGTAATTAGGGTATCTACGGTAACTTAGAATTACCTCAACGCTACACACAATTGCCGCACATCAAGCACTTGCCCACCTTTAGCACGGCCACTACAATCCTCGTCTTGTCGCCCGACTTGATGGCTATGGTCGAGACGGTGGTCGTGTCGGCCGCCGTCGGCTTCCTGTCGGCCATGTCGAGCGCGACCATTGCTGCGCCGAGGGCTGTGCGCTTTCCAGCCGGCAGTCCTATAGGGCCCCGGCGGCGATACGAGAATGTATTTAGACCTTGCCTTGCTTGCGGCTCTGCGGGCGGCTCGTGTAATCTAGCGGCTGCTGTGAGCGCGCGCGCCGTCGGGCGGGCGCGCCTGTTCTCCGGCCCAAAATAAAAGTTTATCCCCCAGCACCCTGCTCCCCCTTCCACACAGCAGGCGGGCCGGACATATGCGCTAATGCGCCCCCCAGCCGCTGCGGAGCACGGAAGCAGGGCGCAGTCAGTGCCTAATCGACTGAAGGAAAGCCCTAAAGCGAAAGGCTGCCAGCGGCAGCGACAAACACTAAGGAAAGGAATATTGGCGTCTAAACGGTGTAACGAGATGGGGGGGGGAACTTGTGGATACCTTATTCAAGAAGCAAAGCACAAGCATACACGTACCATAGAAAACAGTTCATCTGCCTCGCCTATCAGATATTTTTTGTCTGTGGCCGAAACTGCGTAGTTTCTGTCTGCACATACATTTATTTGCAGTGCACGGGCATTTATTTGCCGGGCCCCACCACTTCTCGAAGGGTGAGAGTGAGGTGAGATTTAGAACGCTAGTACCAACCAGGGCCCAGGGGGCACTATTGGAGGATTGTTATTACTACCATTACTGCCGGTGCATTTGCATCACGCACATCTGTGATTAGAAGTCACAAAGCACACAGCTTTTGAGTTTGGTGCGCGCACGTCGAGTCGAAATGCATTTACAATATGTACAATGTAGTTGCTGTAC
This sequence comes from Paralinhomoeus sp. GSCO2_6, assembly GCA_030248085.1. NCBI lineage: Eukaryota > Metazoa > Nematoda > Chromadorea > Monhysterida > Linhomoeidae > Paralinhomoeus > Paralinhomoeus sp. GSCO2_6. The sequence continues at coordinate 245,991 of JASAMY010003177.1, forward strand.
CATCTCATCACGTCTGCGCGAGTCACTTTACTTAGGCACGTACCACGAGAGTGCACTACCAAACCATGTGGTCACAGCGCCGTACATGTGCTTGTGCTTGTGGTTGCACTGTACACTGCAAGCACATCGCAATCTTGGAGTGAATGCTTTCGAAAAGCAAACGTGTGCACGATAGTCGAGAGTTCCGGAAAACTATTCTGCATTCTGGAAAACAAACTATTGTCGCGATGACTTGTGTTAACAATGAATGAGTAACAATAACGCCGAGCTGCCAACCGCGCCCCCAGGGATTCAACAGCAGCGCTAGCTGCATTTTGCGCTACAGCCGTCGGTACGCGCGCTGCCTTGGGCAGCAGCGCTTCCCCTACCCGGGCGACGTGACGCTGCGCCGTGAGACGCTGGTCACGCGAATCCGTGAGCCAGCGCCTCCCTGTCGACGACACGTGAAAGCCTGACGGGACGACGTTGACGCCCTTCCTTCAGGGCGCCTGGATGGAGCACTGCGTGGGACCAATCTACTGGCGTCGGGGCGCGTTCATCCACGGCTGTTACGAGCTGAGCTCGTCGGTGGGCTGCATCAAGGTCCGCATGGCGGACGCGCGCGCCTTCCACAACCATGTCGTCAACCTCCGCGGTAGGATGCGACTCACCATCTCCAAGCCCTGGTGGTGGATGACTCTATCCCCGCAACGCAGTTGACCGTGCCGTGGTGCGTTCCGCCATCACACACTTTAATCGAGAGAGTCAACGCTGCGAACTCGGCAATTGAATAGAACGGAAGGAGCGCGCACACAGCAGTGTGTTGGCCTTCAGCAGAAAATGTTTCTGCCCGAGTTGAAAATTAGAGTTCTTTAGAGTTGATGCAATCCCAGCGTCCCTTTGGATTTATATACATTGATGTACATACACGTCACTAGCAAATTTCACAAGAAGGCGGTTACTGCGTTTACTGCATTTCCAATACTGCACTCGCATGCAGTCATCTTCAGTCTTCCTGTAACCGGGTCTGGCAGAGTAGGAGGTGGGGGGGGGAGGGCAAATGGCACTTTTGTCGGAGGGGTCGTTGAAGCAAAATGTGAGTGAGGGGCCAGACCATTTTCATACTGGTTCTTAGTCAACAATACGTCAAAGTAGGGTCTAAATAGTGTTATTTAGCTGTTTTATGATCATATAACACTGAAAAGCACTGAAATACACCAAAATACCATATAGGGTGAACTTTGGATAGTGTGAAAATCCCTCAGGAAAATTCTAGGTGGGGGGGGGGAGGGCGAGAAGGGGGTGTGAAAAACCGTGGGAGTGGTTAACCCCCACCAACTTACATATGTTCTTCTGTTCTGTAGCAAAATGTATCGCTGAGAAAGTACACACCTAAAGCACGTCCGTATTTGAAGAAGAAATACCAACACAGTGTATTTACCTCAGAATCGATATTTCCATTCAGAACGTCTACCCCCCCCCCCGGGCCAGACCTGGTTCTAATGTGCCATCACCACGTGCGTGCGTTCAATGCATCGCTCGCATCGGCCCATCTTCTTTGAGACAGCTTCCTCAAATCTTAGGTATTCTTAGCCTTTGCAGCACCCCTTCCCAGCTTTGCACATCAGTACCTCAGTGTGACACGCCTTTCTACCCTCAAAAACCTTGCGTACAGCACTGTACACCTCTTGAGCACGCCACTTCAGCTGTACATGTAACTGGGGGGGGGGGTTGAGGGGGATACCCACCACAGTCGGTAATTTTACCCCTCCCCAGCCCCCACCCCGACTGAATCTTTCTGAAGTTTCCAACTCGTCTACAATGATAAAAAGTAGTGTATTTTTGGTCTTTTTCAGTGTTCTTTGCCCTAAAACAGCTCAATAACGCTATTTATAGGCTATTCTAGCCCATTTCTGACCAAAAGTGCCTGTTTAGACACAATTTAGGTACATTTTCACACTTCTGACACTCCTCCCCCTTTAAATCTGCTCCCCCCCCAGAATGGTCACCGACCCTCCGACCGCCCCCCACTTCAAAAACCCGGTTACATGTATGCAGTCAACCACGGAACAATCAACTAATTGGTCAGGGTGGCGCATTTCTTTTGCTGATTACTTTGTTGATCGTTGGCTTTGCACGCTCTATTTCCATGCCATGGACTGCTGCTGGGCAGGGGGTGTGCTGGTGGTGGAGCGGACGTGCAAGCGCCACTCCAGAATCCTCACCGAGCGGCAAATTTTTACAGCCTGCCAATGAGAGTATGCATGTACCGTAAACCCAAGGTAGACACCGTAAACAGAGCACAACGGACACATGTGCGCAAACAAACTGCTAGACCGTACATACATAAATAAAAAAAAATAAACAAAAATACATACATACTGTCATACATATATACAGAGTAGCGCATACGTACCGTGGCCGCGTCCTCCGCCGATTTGAACGTCAGCTCGGCACCGTTATGCAGCCGATCGATCTGAGTGCGAACAGGCTGTATGCAATCGCACATGTAACTGGGGGGGGGGGGCGGCGGTGGGGGCACCCAGCGAGAATTGTGCCCCTACCGCTCCCCCCCCCCCAACCACCCCCCAGAATTTTCCTGAAGTTTTCCACGTTGTCTGCAATTACAAATAGTAGTGTACCCCTACCTCTTCTTCAAATCTGCGTGCCCCCCCCCCCCACGCCCCCCCCCCCCCCAAATGGTCTCCGACCCTCCCCCACTTCGAAAACCCGGTTACATGTATGCATGGAACACGAGAGGCACGCACAGACGTACAGGCAGGCAGACACTGACCGGAATCAGCTGCAGCCTCTGAACAGGACCGAACGTCTCGAAGAACCTCTGCAACTCCGTGCGACCGATGAAGTAGGGCACCGGAAAGACCCTAGAATTGGGCACAGAGCTGCACGGAAATAAAAACGTAATTCATTGCGATTAGCTGGGTTTTGGGATCTGAGGGCGGTTCCCGGAACTTACGTCCCCTTTGCCATTTAGGGCCCCACCGAGTAATTCGCGTGTTTGGCATGGGCGCTTTTTGCTTGTGTATGAACGACTGGATAAACACTGCTGCTGTCTAACTACTATAGTATCATCTACTACTCCGTAACATAACAGACAAAGACATGGAGATTCAAAGTAGCGTCTGTACATATGTCATCATGCGCTACACGCCGCCGCGATGGACAATGTCTGCTGGAACGCCACAACCATGTCGTGTCCGACTCATGCAGCTCGATGTCGGCCAGCCTTCAAAGAGGAAGAAACGCAAGTACGTCCGGTTGGAGGAGCGGCTGCAGCGGTTGAAGGACCGCTTGCCGAAGCGCATCGCGGACGCCGAAACGGAAGAGGAGCGCCGCGCCGCTCTCTTGCGGCACAGTCGCCGCGCCTCCTACCTCTTCAGCAAGAAGCGGCGGCCAGCCGGTCAACAGGAAAGCAGTAGTGACGACGACGACGACGAAGAGGAGGATGAAGAGAATAGCGAACACGCAGATTGAATGGTGAACACAGATTCAACGGGGATAGATGTTGTTCTTAGACGGCGAACAGTGATGTACCGCTTAATGGTTAGAGGTAGTGATTGATGGTTGCCAACTTTATATAAACTGAGCAACGCATTCGCATTGTAGGTAATAAGCTATAAACACTCCTGTCACCTTTATATGGCAAGTTACTCACAAGCAATTTTTATGAGAAAAGGGCCGCACGCGAGAAGAGGGGACGTAAGTTCCGGACACGCTGAGGGCATACCTGTAACTGGGAGGGGTTTGGGGGGAGGGTTACCCCACAGTTTTTCCAACCCCCCCCCCCTCAACCCCCAGAATTTTCCCAAGGGATTTTCACTGTCTAAACGACAAAAAAATAGTAAAGTTGTGGTATTTCAGTGTTTTCAGCGTTTTATGGCCATAAAACAGCTAAATAACACTGTTTAGACCACATTTATACCCTTTTTTACAAAAGGTACAAGCATAACTCAAAGAATGACCAGCTACCCCACCTTTGCTCCAGACACCCCCCCCAGAATTCGGCCATTTACCACCCCCCCCCCCCACTGTTCCAGACCCGCTTACAGGTGTACCCTGACGCCTATCCAGAAGTGAGTGGTGAAGTATCCTGATAGAAGTGAGTGGTGTTATCCGCACCCCCCCCCCCCTGCCAAAGGCACATTTACACCCCTGGCGAACCTCACAACCTCACTAGACGTGAATAACTCACACCACGTATATATCTCCCTCCCTCCACGCACACAGCAACTATGACGTGAGATTTCGTCTGAGAGAGCGTTTATTGATGTGCGTGTGTGTGTGTGTATGTGCGTGAGTGAGTGCGTGCGTGCAGCGTCATTAAACTGTTTATGGTGTATAACACTAAAGAACCGTTGCTAAGTTCTATCATCTTAGATTAGTTGAAGTTCAAGGGGTGGCGTTTGAAAAGTCTCAAATTACCCCTCCCCTTCATGATCACTTGAGGCTTGCGACCCCAACCTGATTTGGCCATCAGGAACAGCAACGTCTCCGTCCAGGTATTCCTCAAAATATTTGCGATTTTCGCCCAAATTGGCCCAACGTCGACAAGTGTGCCATCTTCAAGGCGATAGTCCATAAAGTGCAATTTAGCCTGCAAACTGCCAATAGTTGGCGACACGCTGCATTGGAACGATGCAAGAGACCTGCGCCCGAACAAAGTGTTGAAGAAAAGAAAAGAGCAAAACAACAGTGCAAAGTTCAAAGTCCCACCAGGTTGGCATCACTGGCTCGCTCGAACCTGGCCACTGCAGTGTGTGCCTGAATCGGTCAATTAATCACATTCACAATTTCCATGGGCAATCGTTTGCAGTCATACCTGTAGCCAGGTCTGACAGAGAGAGGGAGAGGGTGCCTAGAGCAAAGAGTGAGTGGAGGTTTTTTTTACCTGTGTAGGGTCAAAATTGGAGTTTTGGTCACAAAATGGGTCAACGAAGGACTAAATGGTGCCATTT